>VWYI01025409.1:89618-120823 GCA_013399455.1 Anthoscopus minutus | reverse complement strand
GGGATGGGTGGGATTGGGAGCGGTTAGATGGGATGAGGAGGGTTCAGGGAGGATGGGGGGGATCGGGAGGGTTCTGGGATGGGTGGGATCGGGAAGGTTGGGGATGGATGGGTGGGATCAGCCCACGCTGGGTCAGTGCCTTGTGGAGGATCCTCGCCCCCATCCTCTCCAGCAGCCCGGCCCGCGCTGCTCCAGCCCCGCCGCGGGCACTCCCGCAGGAGCCGGGAGCGGGGCGCGTTCACTCGGGGCTGTCAATCAGCTCATCCGGGCCGGGAAATCCGATGTGTCTGCTCCAGCAACCTTCCCCTGGCTCGCATGGATCCGACCTCCAGCAGTTAAACAGGGCAGAACCCAGGATGCCTCCTGCCTGCGAGGATCAAGCTGCAAAGCTGGCAGCAGCCGTGTCCCAGCGAGGTTTCCTGTCGGGAAGCTGCAGGCAGGGAGCTGGGAAGATAAAATCCACCTTTGCTCCGGCTTTATCCGGGTGGTTTGAGGTCCCATTGATTTTCCTTCCGCTGAAATGGGAACGTGTTTGCTCAACAAGTGCCAAGAACAGCTCGGGCAGAGCGAGGTGAGCAGGGCTGAGAGGACACCGGGGATCCTGGAATGCCTTGGACAAAGGCCTGGAGTGACAGGACACAGGGAATGGCTCCCCACTGCCAGAGGGCAGGGTTAGATGGGATACTGGGGAGAAATTCCTCCCTGCGAGGGTGAGGAGGCCCCACAGGTGCCCAGAGAAGCTGTGGCTGCTCCTGGATCCCTGAAAATGTCCAAGACCAGGTTGGACGGGGCTTGGAACAACCTGGGACAGCGGAAGGTGTCCCTGCCTGTGGCAGAGGTTGGGATTTTCTTTAATCTCTCAGGGAAATATTTCCCAAAACTGTGAGGGCTCCAGGTCTGGGACAGCTCCAGGCTCTCCCTGCACAGCCCAGGATGAGCTGTGTCCCTCCAGGGTATCCCCCACTCCCAATCCCTCATTTACCACCTCCCAATTCCCTATGGATCACCAGACCCTGGCAATGAACCTCCCTCATGGGAGCTGGCACAAGGGGAACTCCCCACTCCTTGGCTTCAGCAATTATGGGGAACGATCCAACAACAGCAAAGCAGAACTGCTACCACCACACCCCACACTGGGACACCATTCCTAATCCCAGGCTCCCAAACCAACTGCAGTCCTTAGGAAATCCAGCTCAGAAACCGGGAAAAGGTGACCTGGTGACAGTTAACTTGAAAAATACGGGAGTTTTGAAGATGAGGTGTTCATAAATCCCCTTGGTTCCCTGAAAGGCAGATTGCAGAGTGCTGCAGAGCACGAGAGGGCCCAGCCCTTTCCTCACAGCTCCATGGAAAGCAGCAGAAGGGGCAGAGCTGCAGCCTCAGCCCAGCCCAGAGGAAACACAAACCTCAGCAAAATCTTGGGCAACAGCAGCATGGACAAGGGGGAGCCAAAAGATAAATCCTTATCCAGGGCCCTTTTCCTCTGCAGTGCAGGGAAATCCTCCTCACCCCTCAGGAGAGGAAGAGGAAACGTGGGATGGGGAAGCAGCTCTGCAAGGTCAGCGGAAAGCTCGACCACGGGCACAGCTCTGCTCACCAGGGCTGGGTAGCTCAGGCTCCCCTGGCTCACACAGCCACCAGAACTCCCCAGAACGCACCAGAATCCCCCAGAACCCACCAGAACTCCCCAGAACCCACCAGAACTCCCCAGAACCCACCAGAACTCCCCAGAACCCACCAGAATCCCCCAGAACCTACCAGAACCCACCAGAATCCATCAGAAACCCCCAGAACGCACCAGAATCCCCCAGAACCCACCAGAACCCAGCTCCTCTGGAAGAGATCAGAGTCACCACAGCTTCCACCGAGCCACTCCCACATCCTCCATACAGAGTGGATTTAGCTTAACATGTGCAATTCCAAGAGGCGGGAGTAGAATCAGAGAATCCCAGAATGGTTTGGGCTGGAAGGGACCTTCAAGCCCATCCAGTTCCAAGCCCAACACCTCCCACTGTCCCAGGCTGCTCCCAGCCCCATCCAGCCTGGCCTCGGGCACTGCCAGGGATCCAGGAGCAGCAGCTTCCCCCAGCATCCCCGGCTGAAACCAAACCGGAGACTTTTCTCCCCAAAGCCGCCTCTCCCACCGCCACACCTCCAGCCCCAGCGCAGCTTCAGCCTTAATTAGCGCTCATTGATTAGTGATCAGCCTGATTGGCAGCAAACTACCCAGGGAAGCTGGAGGGGCTCTGGAGAGGCAGCTCCTGCTGGAGCCTGCTAATGAAGTGCCCTTCAATTAAGAGCAGCCAGAATTAGAAGCCTGAGTGGCTCCCAGGCTGGAAGCCCGGCCACGTGCTGCAGCAGAGCAAGGGAGCTTCTGTGCCAGCTCCCCGGCCCTCCTCGCACAGATCCCTTCCCCAGATCCCTTCCCCAGATCCCTTCCCCGGATCCCTTCCCCGGATCCCTTCCCGGACACAAACCCAGAGCCTCCAGCGAGGCACCGCTCCCAGCTCCCTCCTCGGGGGCTGTTCCAGGGCCAGCGTGGTTTAAAGAATGAATTCAGTCACCTGCAACACAACAAATCTTCGTTTTTATTGAGTCAGTAAGGTCTCGTTTCACTCATCTCACTGAGCCTGCTTTCAGCGAGCCACAGGAACCCTCCTCTCTCCCAGCCACAGCCCATCCCGGGAAAAGGCATGGATGCATCCAAGGAATCCACAGCACCCCTCGATTCCTCCTGCCACAAACCTCGCACCAGCTCCCCCCAAAGCCAGCAGCTTCCTGCAAAACTCCAGCCAGCAGGGCTTGGGTGGGAACGGGATAACAAACACCACGCAGAAGCTTGGAAAAAGCAACACGGCTGGAATAGAAGCAATACAATTTTAATTCTGACCAGTCACCTCCAAACCCTTTGTCTTTTCCACTGTTCTGATGTTTAAATATCACATCTGTGACATCGCTTTTGGGGGGGGTTGGGGGAGGGAGAAAAAAAAAATGACACAAAGATACAGACATTATGATACAATAGTACAAATGATAAATTATTTATACAGTAAATAATGGCAATAGTCAGCACAAATCCCGAAAAAAAAGCAGCTGGGCTCCCAGGATTACGAGTTTATTGGAACACTTGGAAGAGTTGCGTGAGATTCTGCTGGGAAAAAAGAAATCTCCTCTTTCTCCCCAGCTGCGCAGTGCTCAGGCACAGAGCACACCTCAGACTGGCAAAGGGGCACGAGGGGAACAGGAGGAACAAGAGCTGTCTCGGCTACAGGACTTCCCAAAAACTGTGACCACCAAAACCCACCAGGGCTTCCCTTCCCTGCCCCCTCCACAGAGCTTCCCTAGAGCATAAAACTGAATAAATAACTGAGCTTATTTGGGGGGGAAATTATGCCAAGGAGTGTGTGTGTGTGTGTGTTAATTTTATTTTTTTTTTTTTACAAGATATTTAACACTTTTCTCTTTGGTCAATTTGACCAGTAAGGCTATTTTAGGCTACCAAGGTTTTAAAAATTTAAAAAAAAAAAAAAAAGCACTTTGAATATTTGCAAAGTGAGAAAAAGAAGAAGAGGGGAAAACGGAGAAATGGGGCAGAGGGGATGTGATGGGACACACAAACATCCTCCAGAAAAGTGGGAGGGCCAGGAGGGAGGGAGGATTATCCTGGAGAGCAGGAAAATCATCACAAAATGAGCTGGAGCACTCAGAGCACCCCCAGGCAGGACAGTGACCACCCTGTGTCACCCCTGGGGACACAGCCCAGCCCAGGAATTCACCAAACCAGCTCTTTCTCCTCCTAAATTCAGCTCCAGCCACAAGCCCTGTGCCAGGCTGGCATCTCAGTCTCAACTTAAAATATTTCCAGCACCAGAATTTGGGCTGTGGCTTCTCAGGAGGTCTGTTGTGCCATAAATGCCTCTGTTTAATATAAAAGGGATAAAGTTCTGGGGGCAGGGATTTGGGAGGAAAAGCAAGAATTTGTCATTCAACAGCTTCATTAGGCCAGGGCTCCCTCCCAGAGCGCAGCTTCAGCAGCTGACAGTGACAGCTCCAAGTGCAGATCACCTCAGCACTTTCAATATTCCTTATCAAGCTCTTCTTGCCTCTAGGAAGTTCCCCAGGACGTGGCCAGGGCTCTTGGCTGGACAGGCAGTGCCCACCCCGCTGCAGCTCAGGGCACAGCCACACACACTTGGCTCCAGTGCTGACCCAGCCCCGCTGGATTTTGGGGATCTCCTCACAGCCCAGCTGGAAAGCACCTTCCCCCCTTCCTGCTCTACACTTTTCACTCCAGCAACAGCAGAAAAAGGCTTTTTCCCTGCTCTGAAAGGCAGCACGAATGGGGTTTGGCTTTGTTTTTAAAGACAGGCTGGGTGTGGACAGCAATCCTCTTCCCTCCTCTATAAAAACAAGGATTGGGAATGCTCCTTGCCAGTTCCAGAGGATCCAACATCTGCACAGGAACATCCACACATCTGCACTACCAGAGCTCCAGCCTGGGATGGTGTCCCCACATCTGACTGTCCTCCAGCCTGCCCTTCCCAGCAGGATTTGGATCCCATGGGAATTCCCCACGGGGAATTCTTCCACCACAACACAACTCTGGCAAATTCTGTTTTCCCTCTCTTAAATAAAGGAAAGGCACCAAGTCTGGTCAGAGGTGCCCTGCAAGCAGGAAAAAAATCCCTTTGCATGGATTTGTGGGAGAGCAGAGCTCAGCCCAGCCGAGGCTCCAGCAGAACCCCTGAGCGTGGTGAGGAGTGGAAATTCATTAAAAAGGACATGGAAATTCATTAAAAAGGGATAATTCAGCTCCCAAGGGACTGCTGGACATGGAAGCAGTTATCCTACGGAGTGCACCTTCCAACAGGAAAAATCAGAGGATAAAATGAAACAAGTTGTGTTTGTACATCAGGATTTTTAACAGCTCCACGAGTTTTACAAGGAAAATAAAACCAAGCAGCCTCTCTGGGGATCTTCATCAAGGCTAAAAGTCTGTCCAGTCTGGGGACTGGGAAATGGGAACAAATCAAGGGAAAGGCGACTTTAGTGTTTTTTCTTTTTAATGTAGTCTTAAATCATGTTATGCTCAAATTCAATTCATCTAAAAATAATTAGTCACGAGGATTTGTTTTTGATTTGCATTATGAATACTTCATTTAAAAGTAAATATTTTAGTGTTAATCTTCCCTTTTAAACTCTCTTTACAGACACAAAGAGCTAAAACCATAAATAAGAGGGCATTAAAACCATAAAAATGACATTTGCCAATATCTTAATTTTTCAGCCAGACTTGATAAATCTATCAAAACCAGACAGTTAAATAAGAACCACATTATAAAAATTAGCAAAAAAAGGACTATTAGGTAACTCTGCAAACTCAAAATATGAAACTGTACTAAACAAAATATGTGCAAAAGTATACAAGAGTAACTGCATATAGCAAGGTTAAGCCTGAATTAGTTTTAAAGCTTGCCCCGGTGAAACTGAATTCAAAGTTGTCCCACTGTATTTTTTTTGTTTGTTTGTTTCTTTGTTTCTTTTCTTTTTTTCCATTTTTTTTTTCCTTTCAACTCACACTGTAAGTCAAATAAAAACAAAATACACATGAAGAAACTTCCAAACGAAGCTGGTACTGGACAAGCACAGAGCAGGACACTCACTCAGCACGAGTGCAGCCACTCACAGAGAGTTCCAGGAGTCCTCAGAGTAGTGTAGGAATTCAACACTGCACACAACAGCACAACTTGAGCATGGTCTTGGGTGTTTTGTCTGGGGTTTTGTGTTATTTTCCTTTCGAGACAAGCTTGCAGTTGTCAGTCACACCTCAGAGATACCAAAGCAGTGCAGAGTTTGCAATGTTTAATGCATAAAAAAACCAAGCCCCCCTGGGCCCTCCGGGTCGGTCTCTTCTAAGAGTAAGGACTATGGGTGAACCAACAGTCTAGAACTGTGTGTGTAGTTATGTGCAAAACATTCACTAGCACTCGGAATCTCAGGTCTATCTTACGGGCAGAGGAAGTGACAGATGCAGGGGGAGAGTAAATTCAGGAATCCAGCACATGATCTGACATCTACAAAACAGCCAAGGGAGTTTTCCAAAGGCAGGCTCTCTCCCTAGAAAGTGTGTTTGAAATGATTAACAAAGTAACAAAAATGGGCAGAATCTAACTTTGGTGGAAAGTCTGAACATTTCACATGATGCTCAACAAGCCAAAGTAAGGTACCATCTGTAGCAAAGACTAGATTTAGATTAACTGGTAAGTAGAGACAACTCTTCAAAGATCATAACTGTAAACTGCAAATCTACTTCCAAGTCTCTCACACACCGTTCAGTCCACACAGGCCACGTTCGTTTCGCTGGAAAGACTTCAGCCTGGCAACACTAGGAAAAGAAAAGTTCCTTTAATTGGGTCTTTATAGGAGGAAAGGGTTAGTTGTATTTGCAGCCTGGGAGGCTGCTGGTGGCATTCCTGTACTGTGCAGAGCTTGGGGCATTGATCCTGCAATGCTCAGCCCCTGGCCCATCCTGATGGTGCCCATGGCCGGCAGCGGTGCCATCCCCACGGGCACGGGGGCCATGGAAGGCAGAGGTATTGGCTCCATGCTCATGGGGGGCACGGTGCTGAAGGAGGGGCTGCTGCCCAGCACGGGGCTCGCTCTCATCTGGTTCAGGGTCAGAGGCTGAGGCTGGTTCACCTGGAAGGGGTTGATCGGAGTCGCTGCGGTAGCGGCGCCTGGGCGGGAGAGAAGGGAGAGAGAGAGAGAGAGAGAGAGAGAGAGAAGGGCACTGCCATCAGCACTGGGGTGTGAAATCATCTTTCCTGGCTAACAACACCCCCTGTGTGCATACCCTGGGCAGCATCTGCCCCCCAAGCAGAGCACAGGCTGCTCCCTCCAAGCAGCCAATGCCTCCAACATCTCCTCACTGACCAACAGCTCCCAGTTCTGACAGCCCCAACTGGAGTCGGAGGTTCTGAATTTGGTCGCCTGCAGAAGCCCTGGCCACGACATCCACATCACTGATTTGATCTCTTAAATGCTACTTTGCAGGCTCTCTGTGCTCCTTTAGTGCAGAGAGTGAGCTTACATGGGATAATCATTCCCTGGGAGGGTGGGGAGGCCCTGGCACAGATTCCCAGAGAGGCCAAGGCTGCCCCTGAACCCCTGCAAGCGTCCAAGGCCAGGATGGACAGGGCTTGGAGCAACTTGGGATAGTGGAAGGTGTCCCTGGCCATTTTGAAGGTCCTTTCCAAACCATCCTGGGATTCTGTGATTTGTACACTGGTTCCAAGCTCTCAGCAGCCACCTCCATTTTCATGTTTCTGGCACCGAGCTCGGACAAGAATTCCCAAAGTAAACAACTTGTTTCCGAATTACAGCGGTGCTCGAAAAAGCAGAGCACAACTTTCCCAGCCTTTGAGGTTCCCTGGATTGCTGCCAGCCCTGCAAATTCCTTTTACTGCACAAGCCCAGGATTATTTGGATGGCCCAGTGACCCCTCACAAACTTTTTGTAGTACCCGGGAAGGGCAGAAACACAGATTTCCTCTCTCTCCCTGCTCACTGCCAAGGCTGCTCAGAATCACTGCATTTTTCCTACTAAAGGATTTTAATAAACTGACTTTTTCTTCCATTGGAAGAGTGACAAAAATAAATACTGAAAAGGCATTTCCCTATGAGCAACACAGGAAAACATCAGTGCAAATTCAGCTTTCAAAAACTGGACCTGCCGCACGTTTGGTGTCACCGTTTCAATCTGCTCCAAGCAAGGGCTCATTTCTAACACGCTCAGCTTGCAGGAGAACTGCAACAGTCAATTTTTTTTCCCCAAAAATACACTGAGAATGTGTTTTCAGACCAAAATTGGCTCACTGTGCCAGCCTAAGACAGACTAACCAGCAGCTCACTGAACTACCCTGCAGAGTTTGCTCTCTGGGACCTCGGGCTGCAGTCAGAGATCTCCTGTGCCTGCTGCAGCTCCAGGAAAAGGGCAATTCCAACCTTCTTCCACAGAAAACTCCTCCCTGTTACCTTCCCAAGGTAATCCTACCTGTTTTGACTAAACCCAGCTGAAGTTCAGCCTTTTTAACAACCCCAAACCTTCTAACACAGATAATTCTGAGTGAGGGGAACTGCTGGAATATGAAGTTCAGCTGCAGACCAAGACCAGAGACTTTGTGTTTTCAGGGAGTGTCACTGTGCTGGGTGAGCCTAGGATGCCTTTCTGAGACCCTCCTGCTCTTGCTCATGATCAGTTGGCTGAAATAACCAAAAAACCAAGCCCAAATCTTTAACCCAAACAGCACTGAGCTGTGCAGGGTTTTCCTGCAGGAAGAAAAAGCTCCAACAGAAACGTGAAGGATCATGCAGAAACCAACCTGGTGCCAAGAATGGGTTCAGAGAAGTAACAGGTTGTGGTGGCTTAGACACCAGAGAATCCAGGTTCACCAGGGCAGCGTTGGGGCCCAGGAAGGACTCTGGGGTTTTCCTGGCCGTGCTCTGTTTGCCTGATGTCCCACTCGAGTGCTGGGACTCAAAGAGATCAGGACTCGTGGTACCGCTGTGCTGAGATGGCAGAGTGGACCCTGATTCGGCTGCAGCAACACAAAAGGACAAACAGAACTCCTGGTTAATGCACAGAGCAGGGCAGAGAGAAGCCTGAAGTGTGTGAGAGCAGAAATGCTTTATGCTAAGTTGGTGTTAGTCAGGCTGTTACACCCTCTCAGCATGCAAGCAGGTCAGTGTTCTCTAGCAGAGCATGAAGGAGCTGCAGGCAGAGTTGCAGGGCTCTCCTAATGGAATTCCCACAGCTTTGCTGCTCCAGGTGGGACTCACAGATACTCCAAAGCCTTGGCTTGTGCCCTACACCACTGCTGTGCCCTTCCTAGCTGGATTCCACCCAGGGGTTTCTTCTCAAAAAGCCCAGCTGTGCTTCAGGCAGAACCATCCTGAGAGCAATGGTACCACAGCACGGGCAGGGCCTGGCAGTTTTGATTTATTGACCACTGACCAGAGGAAAAATAGATTAGGGTATTCACAGAAGGTATTTCCTCATCTTCCTACTGGAATTTACACATTTGACAGATTCAGTCAGAATGGTTCTGGTTGAGTCTCTGAGCATAAGCTCTGCTCCAAATGTGTTGGACACTGGAAATTAAGAAGTCCAACAAATTTCTGGGTCAATGCAGCAAAAGGTCACACGGTGCAATTCCATGGATTATAGAAGGCCCATTCCCCACGAGTTCATGCACAGGCCATCATGTGAACAAGAAGCTTTTACTGCTGCATCATCACTTCCTTCCTTTGTGAAAACTGCTTTTTTTGTTCAATAAAATTTAAGAACAGAGACATTTGTTGCTGTGACTGTCACCCAACATGTCCACATGCTAAGAATTTGATTCGTACCTGGCTTTTTGGAAGTTCGAAGTGTGTCAAATTCAGAAAAATCATCTTTAACTGTACCATTCAAATTACTGAAGAGGTCAAAAGATGTACTTCCTGTTCAAAACAACAAGACAGCCCTGTCATTAACACATCTTTGGTTGTATCACACAGCTGATCCTCCTGGAAGCAATTCCTAACCCATTCCTGTTACCAAGAAGCCACCACAGGCTCCAGGGCAGCAGTTGGGAGTGCTCCTACTCTGAGCCAGGAGCTGGGAGAAGGAGAATGTCACAGAATTGTCCCTTCTGACAGCATGGAATAACTAAATCAGAGCTTTTGGATCAGTGTAGGGCACACCTGAGCATGCTGGGGTTTGGTTGATTGAGTGTCTGCATTAGAGACAAGCAGATCTTGCTGTGGAAGGAGAGAACAGAAATGGATTTACAGCCTCAACTATCAAGTGTTAATCAGCCCCTCAAGGAAAACACCACCAGTGATGATTTCACTTCTGCTTCCCAAGTGGAAAGGAGGAGGAATGGCAGAGCAAAGGTTGTGGAGATGGTAAAGCCTCGTTAGCTGAAGCACCAGCACTTGCCCAGAGTTTGCAATCAATGAAACATCACCATTTCAACAGGTGGACACACTCTTACCTCGGACTGGAGGCAGAAAAACCACACCTGAATGATCAGCAATCACACTCCTGAACAGCTTTAAGTATTTTTAATGAGCTGAAATGTTTCCTTAATTTACTTTTAACCTTCAACACATTTCAAGCAAGAAGAGCACAAGATGACAAACCCCAAGAGAAGGAGTGAAAATTGAATACAAAACCAATATTTATCAAGAACAAAGAGCCACCATAGCTAAAGGCTCATTTCACAATGCTCCAGTTATTGCCCTTTGCTCAGGGAAATGCTGCTTAGACAACTTTTTGCAGCACTCAGATTCCTTTGTCTGTTGTGTACTGGGATGAATGATGAGCAGAAAATGCATTTGGGATGCTTTTAGCCACGGTGCCAATATGAAAATGCCAGGTATTAAGACTCATCAAGGTTGCATTAGTTACAGAGCATGAACAGACAATTACAGCAGCACCTTCTGCATCTTTACCAGGGCTCAGGGAGGGTTTCAGACCCTCAGCCTGAAGGAACAAACTTTCATTTGCACCTCTAAAAGTCTCCTCCGAGCTGCTCAACCTGTCAATCTCCATCTGCAGAGCTATTTACCATGAGGAAAGGTGAAATTAAGAGTATCATTCATTGCCAGAAATTAAGTCCTTGTCTAATTAAAGATAAAACCCAAGAGCAGCAGCAGTCCCAAGTGCTCAGCAGGCAGCCACAAATACCAGGAGGAGACGTAGAAGGGACAGAGCAGGAAGCAACACCACGAATTCAGAGCTTTAAGTCCAAATAATTACATTTAAATTTCTTTCTCCTGCTGGCTATCACAAGCCCCTTTTATTTTGAAGACAAATTCTGCCAATTGCTCAGCTTCTTTGAACCACACAATGCAAGAAAAATCATTTGGATTTCTCCTCATTACTCAGATAAGGTGGATATGGGATGAGGCCATTGCTCACCAGAAGAAGAGAGAGGTTTGTTTGCAGGAGCTGGTCCCCAAGGATCCACAGAAGATTTTGCTGCAGTAGAAGATGGCTGAGCAGGAGCCCAAGGGTCCACATTTTTGGCCAGAGGCTGAGCTGTGGATCCTGCTGGCGCTGCCCAAGGGTCGACAGAAGCAGCTGGTTTGGCACCTGCAAGGAGAAGAGAAGTCAGTGCAGCCTCCCTTTGAAAGCTTTCCCTGGAGATTGACTCCTCCCAGGAGCCTTCACTGCCAGCTGATACTGGGATAAATGGGAGCAGCAGCTCAGCACCAGCAACTGCCAGCATTTGTCACACACTCTGAACCACAGCACAACAGGAAATTCTGGGCAAGGCAGAGGAGCAAACAATTCCCCTCTCTGAACCTGAATACAAAATCTGCAGAGTTCCAGCATGAAAATAAACTTGCCTTTGTTCCTGACATTGCCACCACAAGTGACAATCCCTGGCTGCAGGTGACCTAAATCACAGGGTCTATTTATGAACTCAGGGGAAAGTGAGTTTATAAAAAGCCCAAAGGTAAAAGGTGTGAGATACACAACATTAACCCTTGGACAAAGGAATCTGTAAGATTCAAAGGGAATGTTTTCCAATTCTTTTAACCCCACTGCTATTTTATAAAAATATAATCAGCTTCCCTGAGCCAGCTGTGCTTTTTTATTCCCATTTCTAAGCACTCCTGACACACATCTAAGCTGCCCACTGATACCCCTTTATTGTTTTTAACCCAATGCCTGTATGTTCAGGGTTCTCACTTTTAGTGGAAGGTGCTGACAACTTTTCATTCCTACAAATTCAGTCAACTATATAATTTGGTTTAATTCCCAAATGAGAATTTTATAACCCAAGAGAACAGGAGAGAATCACCCAAATACAACAACTCTTACCGAAGGGTTTCAAGTTACAACTGAGAATTACTTTAGCTTTTAAAACTCCATTCAACACCCCTGGCATCACAAATATTGCTGTAAATCAACTGCAAGCTGCACACAGTGGCACAAATTCCAGCTGGAAATTTGGGTTTTGTTTTATCAGCAGACACGTGGTCACTAAGCTCCGGAGCAGGAAATGCCAAAACTCTCCAAGGAAGCCCCATTATTCCCACACCACGACTTCCATTTCCTTTATCTGCCCCCAGTGCTGAGTTAGGAGCAATGCCACACTAATGACAGCATTTCCCATCAACAGCAGCTTCCCAAAATATCCTTTCTTTCCTAAAGGGAGCACCTGAAACGAGAGCGCTCAGGAAAATCCCTTCCTGGAGCTTCCATCAGCTCCACTGAAACACCACAGCACTGGCAGGATCTGGGAAATGCAGTTTCATGAGTCATTTTTTTCACCAGTAAATTCATAAACTTGCATCTTTGAGACTGCCCCTGGGAGAATCCAGCAGGCTGGAAGCAGATCTTGTGCTGTGGTGTAAGAAAGTTGGGAAGCACTGAGGAAATGCTGGAACTGGGACAAAGAAATCCTGTCAGAGGGTGACATGTGGGGCAGGAGATTTGAGGGAGGTGGATTTTGGTTGCTTCTAGCCACGGAAAAATAAACTGAACAGCCTTAAGGCCCAAAATTTGGGCTTTTCCTTAGTTCCTATCATCAAAACAAACCAATGACACTTGGAATGATGACCTGGCAGCTGGCCCAGGAACTTTGTAGGTGCCCTTAATGCCATCATGAGCAGGGGAAAAAAGCCCCAACGAGGCATTTCATTATTAAACTTCCAAATTTTCATCAGGAATCTGCTGGTGGTGTGTGGAGTGCAGATGACTTGGAAGCACTTTAGAGCAGAGGTTGCAGAATCATCAGCCCCAAGCAGAACTGAGAGAACAAAGCTGCCAATCTTCATGGAAAAGCTTCCCTTTGCACAGGGAACCCCTGCCCTTTTAAAAAAGTCAACAATTCCAACAAAAACTCAGATCCAGCTCCAGTTCCAAGTGTAACACTGTGAGGAACCATCCACTTTCTTATTAAAGGAGTAACTCCTTGGACAGGCTGTGGCTGACCCAAATACCAGCCCACCACACAGGCAGCAACACAAAAAAACCCCACAAAAATTTGGCTTAGTTGCCCTTTAAAATGTGAAACACTGCATCTTTTCCTTCAGAAATATTCAGTGGATTTAACATCAAATTCCTATGGAATATTTATAAAATACAGTCAATATTTTAAATGGCAACCTGATTTTTTTTGTCTGCTATGAAAATCTTCATTTAAGAATGACGATTTTTATCTTCATTTTTGGTTCTGACCATCACAATTCTCTAAGAGCAATTAAGGATGTGATAATTCAGACTGATGACCTTCCTAAGCTCAGCACCCTGCCTAAATACCAGATTAAATTCTAGGAATAGTCTAAACCCATGGCACTGCTCACAACCAGCAGTGAGACATGAACTGGACAAGTTGGTTTTGCTGTAAAACAACAGAAGTGCCACTCTGCTCTTCTTTAGGATCCAAACTGCACACACAAAAAACCCAACTGCTCCAAAAATAAAAAAATAAAGCAACTGTCATTGGTTTCCTCTTGGAAATGAGGAATTTAGTGGAATGAATGAAAATAGACTCGTACACGAGCTGGACACTGAAATGCTCAAGGTTAAAAAGCAAAACCTTTTAAAATCCCACTGCTCCTGGCAGTTTGCTCTTACCAAATGATTGCCAGGGGTCAGAGGCAGGGGCTGCAGCTGTGGATCCTCCCCAGGGATCCGTTTGGTTGGCAGCAGCAGCAGCAGCAGCAGCAGGAGGTCCCCAGGGCTCGGTTTTGGGTGGGGCAGGTGCGGAGGAGGGCAGGGCATCCATCAGGTCCAACAAAGTGGTGTGCTGAGGGCAGGAAAAAGCTGAGCTTTACTTTTGTCAGGCTGAATTACAAACCCATGAAGAGTGAAGAAGCAGTTATTATTATTATTATTTTCTTTTTACACACCTGTATTGACTAGCTCCAAATTTAACCCACATGGAAGAAGCTTTTAAGCTACGCAACAAAGCAAACCCAGAAGCATAAAAGAGCTCAGTATTAAGCTAAGTTTGTGTTACTGTATTTCAGCTTTTGGCAGCATAACCAGGAATTTCTTAGGTGAAGGCACTACCTCCTTCTTTTTGGGAATTTTAATTGTGTCTCTGCGACTCTCCTCCAGAGCCATCTGTAATCTCAGATCGTCTCCGCGTCTGAGGCGCTCCTCCTGCAAAGGAAATCAACACTGGTGATAGAAACCACGAGCCTGCTCTGAGCTGCTGCTCCCTGCAGGGCTCCAACCCTGCCACCCTGTGCTCCACAGGGGGATGTTTGGGCTGCAATTTCCACAGAGCACAAATGAGGGAAAGGAGTTTTCCTGTGATTCTCGCCTCAGGAGCACCCCGACCCTGCGGTCACAACAACAGCCAGTTTGCTGCTTGGAATTTACCCCGGTGTTGTTTTATTCTTTGCAAAATTCATTTAGAAACACCACAGAAATTCAGGTGAACAACTCGTTTTTTAATTACCACCATGGTTTTTCAGCATTCAAATCACCATTGAGGGTTGTAGGGAACTAAACTTAAAATTTCCCTGGCTTTTGCTCGTTTCGCTCCACGCTGGTGCAAGATCCACCAAGGGAATCAAGTCTTGCCAACTCCATGTGTCATTTGAAAGTTTAAACATCTGTAACTACAATGTTTATGCCACATTCAACTCCTTTAAATATCTTTGTTTGCATCATGTCTCTCAGAAGTTGACTAATAGCCCAGCTGGTATTTCCCTTGTCATTTCTGAAGCTACTTCAAATGCTTAGATTCTGATTTGTATTTTTGTTCCCTTTATTGCCCAATAATGATAAAGTTTATTGGGTGATAGTTTCCCTTTCCAAGCACTCATGTTTAACATACAGCTGTAAACTAAATTGCCACAGGAACCCTCTATAATATTACAAGCACTCAGCATGGCTGACTTGAATTTTCACTCAGAGCTGAGATTCGACTTTGTTGTATATTAAAATGCAGTCATTTTATCCAAATTTACTCCAAATTCAGAATGAAGCTCCTAAGCATTAGCACAGTAACATAACCCAGGTGATAGATTAGCAGTCAATTCACTTTAAACCAACTTTTTAATATATTCTGCTACTTTGTGTCAGGTCACCCTCGTGTTCCAGAAACTCCCACCAAACGAACAGACCGTTCCAAATTCCACTGGAATCAAAATCCACTGACATTAATGAAGCTTTTCAGGACCAGTCATGTTTTCAGCTCTTCCTAACTGAAAACATCTTCAGCAATGTGATGATTAACATCCTCCCACACAAAGTCTTCTCACAAAGTGACTGTCATCTTCCACTAGTCTCAACAGCTCAGAGGCTGAAGTTACTTTAAAAAGAGATTTAAAGAATAAAAACAATAAAATTTAAAAAAAAACAAATAAACAAATAAAAACCAACAAACCACACACATGATTCCACCTGGAACAAAACCAAGCTGCCATATAAAATAAAACCAACCAACCAAAGCAGGTTGCAAATCTGAACTCTCCAAGAATGGACACTTTGGAAAACCTACACGGGCACCGACCTGCTCCGCCACCTCCCGGCTCATGGCCAGCGCCAGCTGCAGCTGCAGCTCCTCCTCCCCGCTGGTCTGGGGCCGTGCCTGCTCCAGCTCCGAGGACACTCGAGGGGATGTTGCTGTTGGGAGACAAAACCCAGCACGTTCAGCACAGCAAACAGCAGAAAGAAGGCTCAGGGTTGCTTCTTCCCACACCCCGTTTTCATGGATTCGGTTTCAAAGCTCCCGTAGGGTCAAGAGATGAAGCTCTTGCCAAAGAGGCAAGTTGGGATAATGGAGTTCTGCGTGGTAGTTCAGCTGTTTTAAGGGAAAAATATTCCTGGAAAACAAATGGTTTTTTATGGGGCTGTGATATCAAGTATGTGCCAGCTCATGGATATACTCTGAGTGTATCCTGACTTGAAAATGTACAGAATTCATTGTTGGAGGAAGCATTTCTGGGCATTTCTTACATCTTCCAGTGTCAGTAAGGATCTGCTGGGAGTGGGCCAATATCAGGGTAAAATTGGATACCACCCACTTTTCTGTAAAATAATACAGTCTTAAAAAAGAACTATTCTTAACTGCTGGGCAGGCTTGGGGATAAACAAACCAGCTATTCAGACTCCAAATTTACACAAATCCAGGATCATTCTCTGTCAAGAAAGAGTTTGGTAGATGGGTTGGGGGTGTTGGTTGGTTTCTGGGGTTTTTTGGGGGACATATCTTCCTCCCTCTTCAAGCAACAGTCAGCCTTGACAGCTAAAATATGCAATTTCTCAGTACACAAACCATCTTTTAATGATGATTTCACTCCAGGAGCATGTGAAATTCCCATCCTACACCACTATTAGCAGGTTTAGCACTACACAATAATTAAACAATTTTGTGCTCACTCTCTCTCAGACAATTCTTTCCTAGCATCCAAATCATTCACACAGAAATTTTATCTTGCTTTGGCAAGGAAGTTTGTATTTGGTGGCTGGAATGATGATTAGTTTGGCAAAATATATATTGACATTTAATACATTTAATTGAATGTTTCAAACCAGCTCAAAGAAATCAAGTTTCTTCCTACCAGGTCAGCTGGGCATGTGAAAACCACACTGGCAAACTCACTTTGAAAACCACTTTTTCATTATTACTTTAATCCTCCAAATATTTCCCAGTCTTTTCTCTCTCTCCTTAAGTTTCAGGCCCAAATGACATCACAGAACAAGTGGAACTTTCTCATTCAGCAGGCCAGAAGGAAGGAATGACCTTTCCTCCTTCCCACCACACCCTGAGGTGCCATCCCACCCCATCTGCTTCCAAAGGCACAAATTATTTTATCACCCACAATGATTCTTCCACCTTGTGCTGATCCTGATGCTCTCAAGCCAACTTTATTTCAATTAAGATACTACTCATAGCTCAATTCTATTACTTTTTCAAACTTTCTCATATAAAATAATTAAATCTAGCCTGGTTGATGAGTACTTACTGCTCCAATAGTCACTGCCAGGCTCTCCAGTACATTGCATTAAAAAGATGATGATTAAAGCATGTGATAATTCCAAGCCACTCACCTAATACAGGTAATAAATTAGCACTAATTCTAATAATTCTAATCCAAAATGGATGATTTTAAACCAGGATGGAGGTGGAAACATCTCCCTCTGGAGCCCAGAGAATGTTTCCTGTTTATCTTTGCCAGAAGGAGATTGAGCAGTTTATGGTTGTTGAATATCTCAGGCATGCAAATACCAGAGAGAAAAAAACTATTTCAGATAAAAGGCAAGAATTCATGGTATAAACTGGCCAGGAATAGATCTGAGATACAGATGGAGAAAAGCAGTTTTGCAGCAGTGATTAGAGAAGGAAAGAGTCCTAACTGGTTTAAAACCAGAGCCTGGGACAAATGGGACACCAGCAGAGTCACCTGAGAACAGATGGCACCTGGACTAGGAGCAGGGAGGAACCTTCTGCTCTGCTGGGCCTTTAACTGTGGGGGAAAATGGGATTTCCTGCATTTCCTGCATCCCAGCTTATCTCTGCTCACATCACTGCACTCCACAACAACCACAAACCTGATGGCAGAATGACATCCAAATTCAGATGATGCAAAATGGGTTAAATTCCATTGCTCTTCCTCCCATTTCCACACAAAGGACTTGCTGAACGCACTGCCCAGTGCATTCCTGCCTGGAAAAGCTGGGAAAAGCAGGGATTGCATCTGACTCTGAGCCTTTCCCTGGCTCTCCACTCCCAGCTGAGCATGGGCAGGGCTGGCCTGGCTTTGGCAGGGAGCTCCCTGAGCTCCCAGCAGATCCAGGATCCCCACACGGATAACGTGGGCTCAGGCACAAACACATTATTCCTTCTCACTTTTCTCCCAGAAATTCATTCCACTTGCTTTCATTAACTCTAAAAGGTATTTCCAGCTCATTTTGACTTAAAATAAAAGGGGGAAATGTCTGTTTGAAGTTCTTCCTCGGGCCTCAATAAAAAAAAAACCAAGCTATGGGAATGTCACTGTTCTCCACATAAGCCTCTGCAGTGTTACAAAACCATCCACATTAAAGAGCTGCCAGCACCATTTTTTTTTTCTCATTTTAAAGGATTAAGGGAAATTCAAAACACTCTTCCTGGGAGTAACCTGACAAGTTTTATCTGAGATTCCCATCCATATGGGCCTCATCCTGCTCTAAGGTCAGAATTCCCAGGATCCAGAAGAAAGGTTACGGCCTTAGGAACAGGACTGGTGCCACACAAAGCATCCCTTATCCCCCAGCACATGACAATTAACTCAGATGTTTATGTAAGATGGGATTCAATAGATCAATTCTGACCTGCTAAGCCCTGCTTTGCTGGGAATTTGGGGATCCCAGTCCCTCCAGGCTGCCCAGGAGCAAATTTGTGGGAATCTGTTGGGGCAGGGAGCAGGGGGCTGTGGCTGGAGGCTGAGTTAATCACTAAAGCAGGATTCTGCTGCACCATCTGTGCCTGCCCAGGCTGGGACAGCTCCCAGACACATCTATTGATAATTTCCTCTACTTTGGCTCTATTAAAAGGCCTCTGTAGCTGGTTATAGATCTGGCTGAGTTCTAGTGAAATACAGGACACAGAGAGCAGAGTCTGCATTAATAATAAAAAATCAGACTGTATTTTCATTCAGAATCCTGTGCTTGGGGTTTTGGGGCTGTTTTTGTTATTTCTGGGTTTTTTCCTTTGGTGTCAGGCTCTCTAATTTGCAGGTGGAATTCTGAAGAACAGAATTCAGCTCCTAGTCACATTTGTTGAGAAAGAAAAGCTGCTTCCTCCTCACTCAATGAACCTACAAAGGTGGGCAAAACCAGAAGTGACTTGAAAAATTGAAATAATATCAAGGTAAGGACTCAGAATCCAACAGCAATTCACTTGGGAAGCAGGCAGAGATCCCATCTGTCAGTCTTCCAGTGAAAAAGCACTCAAATAAAGATGGGATAATTTTAAAAAGCCAAATGACAGAAAGGCAAGTGCAAACTGCTTAATCTAGGAGGAATTGTGTAATCCACCCTTCCCTTGGGAATGAAGGAATCTTTCAGGTGCAAAAGGAGAGTTTATAACACTGATGAATGTGACAAGCTGCTCAGCCTTCCTGCAGAGTTCTGATGGCACTGAGCAGACTGAGAGCTTCTGAAATTCATTTAACACTCAACCAATCCTTCATGTTTGTTCTGTTGGGAGCATTTTCCTCTCAGGTGATCCCTACAGCCGTGTGAATGGACACAGTTGGATAATTCAGTGTCACTACAAAGTCTGGATACACCTCCCACCTTCACTCTCAGCACCAGGAAAATAAATGTAGGATGAGAGGATTTATCAAGCTGTCAAATGACATCTGACAGGAGTCTGCCACATTCCTTCAACACCTCAAACTACAGGGATTCTCCACACTGCTCAGCCAGATTCATGGCTGGGTGACATTCCCTATATTCCCTGACTAAGATGGAAGGGCAGGGATGTGTTCCAACCTGCAGAGATGCTGTACAGATTTATTAAAGAAATAATTATCAATTAAAAAGCAAACCCTTTAAAAACAGGAGTGTTCTGAATGGAACAGAGTGACCAGAGAAGCTGTGGCTGCCACATCCCTGGAATTTTCAAGGCTGGAGCAACCTGGGATAGTGGAAAGTGTCCCATAGCAGGGGGCTGGGACAAGATGAGTTTCAAGGTCCCTTCCAACCCAAACCATTCTGGATTTCATCAATTCCTGATTATGCCAAACCCAAAACAGCAATTCCTCTGAATTATTTTCTACTCCAAGCAAAAGGGGAGACAAAACCCAAACAGATGAGTGAACACAAACTTGCTGAGGCTTCACAAAAATGGTTTTAAATAACAAGTCAACGTGAATAATCACTGGAAATATTATACTCATTAATTCAGCTACAGCAAACTGCTCCCAGGATTTTTCCAGGTTCAGGTTCAAGACTTGGCATTTCCCAAGATCCATAAAAGCCCTTCCCAGTGCATCTTCCAGCATCTCCTCTCCAGCAGGCTCTGAGCACAGCGAGCCGAGCCCACCTCGGGCAGCGCTGCTGAAATCAGGTCACACTGAATTTGTGACACTGAAATCAGGGCATGCATCCCATCCATCCCCATCCCATCCATCCCAATCATCCCATCCATCCCATCCATCCCCATCCCATCCATCCCCATCCCATCCATCCCCATCCCATCCATCCCATCCATCCCAATCATCCCATCCATCCCATCCATCCCCATCCCATCCATCCCCATTCCAACCCATTCCAACCCATTCCCATCCCCATCCCAGCCTCATCCCATTCCCATCCCTGCTTCCCAAACGCTCCTGAAGCACAGGGAAGAAGGGAAGGATGTGGGCACAACCCAAAATAACACCAGGACGTCCCAGCTTGGGCATAACAGGATTTGATCTCTTAAAAAGAGTGGCCTCAGTAAACCTGGTTTTAAAACCGCACCAGCATTTGCCAGGCTGGGAGCAGCATCCCAGCTCAGGCTTAAGAGGTCTAAATTAAGAACATCCTACTTTTCCCCATGCAGCCATAAATCCAGAATCCTATTTAAGTGGTCACTGGCAGCTGGAGATGAAACAAGGCCAGGAACAAGAGGCTGACGTTTTTGAAACTGAGTGACAAATGTCAGGCAAAACCCCAATTATTTAGACCCAGAAGCAGATAAGGAGTGAGGGACTATTGCTCCAAAAGATTTTAAATATCTACTTTATATACTTTTCTCTCTCCAGTTGGTTTCGTTTCAGCAACACACAAGAATATTTCCTGAATGTGAAATAAAATCTGATATCAGATTTGATGCAACTCTAGAGAATTGGCATATCTTTCAAAATAAATAAAAATTATGCATCTTGTCATGGAATATTTAATAGCTCCTAATCTGAGCATTAATTGTTTAAAGAGGGAAGACAAAACCAATTGTTTCCAGTATGTCAGAAATTGCTGACAAGATGGAGATTGGAAGGAGCTTTATTTTTGCTTTTGAGTACCTCTCTTGGCTTCCAAGTTTAGGTTATGAGACTGGGTAGGAAAGTTTATATTTTACAAATACTTTCACAATTCACATGCTATAATGTGCTCCCTGGAATTACCCAAGCACAGAGACCTTCAGGGCCAACAAAGTCATGAAGGCAAAGCTTTGGGGAAAAGGATTTTATTAAAGACTATCAAGATGCACCATTTCATTTTGCACAGTTTCTAAAGGATTTTGAGAGATTAAATGAAAAAATTCACAAGGAAACAGGGAAAAATCTCCTCATTTGCCTGCAGCAGTGAGGGATGATTGGACATCAGTCAAGAGATCCTTTTCCATCTTGAATTCTCTCACACTACACAGGCTATCAATATTGCTTTTATTTTGTCACAAAGGATGAATCTGGGACACAAAACCAGCAATTCTTTAAGAAAATCCCTTGTGGCTCAACATGGAGCAAAAATCCAACTGCCCCATGCAAACCTATCCAGACTGGGAAGCTGGAGAAGAGGAGGAGTTTGAGCAGAGTCCAGTCAGTGCTGGCTCTGAGATTCAACATTCTCAACAAACTGACCCAAAAAGGCTTCACTGATTTAACCAAAACTGCACCTTTAGTCCCTGAAAGGAGAGGGCAGGGATCCCTCACACCCAATCCAGCATCCCAGTATCCACTGGAAGTTACTGGTGAGCTGTCCTGCAGGAACTACCGAACTTTCAGCTCTTTTTTTCTGCAAGAAGGCACTAAAAAGGAGATTTTATAACCCAACATCAATTCTTCAGGCCAGGGGAATGAATTCTACAACCCTCACCCATCGTGGCTAGAAGGACCAGAAGTAAAATGTTGCTGATAGCAAGCACTGAGGCACCAAACATTTCCTGTGGTGGTGCTGGCAAAAAGGCTCTGCTGCTCTCCCAAACTTTTATTTCTATTTGCCTGGTGAGCAGACGTGCTGAACATTTAGCAAAGAGGGTGGCTGGACATTTTGAAGAGGACAAATCTCATGCTGTAGATGGTAAATGTGAATGTCTCTGATCTCTTCTTCAAAGGCTCAGAGGGATGAAAGAGAATTCTGCCAGAATATACAGAGCAGCAACAGCATCCTTGGGACATTCTAAGGGGAGTATTTCCCAGGAGTGAAGCAGAACTTTATTCCTTTCACAGATTTTTTTCTGAATCCAGATTTTCAGCACACACACACAAAAAAAAAAAAGAACACATGATGGATACAATCTCTTTCACCTTAAATAATGAAAAGCATCTTTTCCATCAAATTTAGCAGGCACAGGAATAACTCTACATTGATGTAACAGATTAAATGTCTGGATTTTAATGAAACTCCTTCCTCGTTTTCTGGGATAAAGCTCTTCCCAGTTTCCCAGTATCAGAAGGACTTGGCACAGCTGTTCATGAAGGTGCTGGTTTGCTTTGCTCCACTCAATTAACCCAGACAAGAAACACATTAAAACCTCAAAATATACAAAGTGACAACCACCTGGATTTTTGCTGATTCACAGTGAAAAAAGTCCAGAGTTGGAACAGAGGAAGAACCGGGGAGGGGGGGAAGAGAAAAAAGCCTGAGATTTCTAAAACTTCTTAGGGGGTGAGATTAAAAAAAAAAAAAAAAGCTTAAGGAATCTTTACCTCCAAAGCAATCCTTCCACAGGACACACACAGGGCAGTGGGAGCAGTAAATCCACACTTGGAATACTGAGGGAACAGCCAAACTCGCTGCTTCTCCCATCAAAATTCCTAAAGCATCCGAAGAACAATTGAGGAACACGCCCTGCATTGCTCAGCCCTGCTGGGAGGAACACTTTGGAGCCTCTGGTAGCATTTAAGATTCCAAACAATTGTTCCAGGCATTAATTGAAGTTGGAACTGGTGGAGCAATAACCCCTGTGAAACCCGAGGTGTGCTCAGCACACCTCAGTCACTTATTTCAGCCCAGCAAGTTAAAATCAGTATTTCAAGCTACTTCTAAATTAAGAAGTTTTGTCGTAGTCAATATAGATTTGAAAAGAAAAATGTTGTTGTTGTTGTTGTTGAGGTAATAATATACGAGTTTTTCTTTAAAAAAAAAATCACAGTGCTCAAGCACGGTTATTGTAGAAAAACTATATAAATACAGCAAAATTACTATTACAGAAAAATTAAGATGGTTGTTAACCTACTGCTGTGAGAAAGCCAAGATCAAAAATTCTCATAGCTGGAAACCTTCACTCACATTTTTTCTACCCTCTATCTTAAAAATACTTCCCCCTTTGGAAATCGTTTTTTCTGCTTGTCTCCAGATCTTTAAAGAGAGATTTGCACCATCCTGGTTTGATTTTCCTTCCAGCTCCTCCTTCAAATGTCAGCAGGGCTGACCCCACTCACAGATTTATGATTTAAGAAGCACTTTGGGATCCAGGACATGACAAACCTCAGATTCCTAAAGCTGGTGCTCAGTGGTTCCTGCAGCCTGGCTCAGTCACAGCCCTCCACACACTCCAAACATTCATTTAAAGAAAAGATTTTCCTTCAGAATTAGACCACAACCACTGACATTCCAGCCAAAGCAGCTTTCATCAGATCATTACTTACATTAAGGAGGATTTAGAGCCAAATCAGGCCTCTTCCCCACTACAGGGAGTCCCACCAAGCAGTGGTGGAAAGAATTTGTTCTTCCCACATCACTGTATTCATTTTTTAAGAATGAAGTATAGCATTTAGTGCAGACACTCACACATCAAATACTGAGAATATAAATATTTAAATAGAGATTCAAAGCACTCCTCCCCCAATTACTGCTGAGTAAGCAATAAAGGAAATTAAACAGCAGCATTGTTGCCAAAGTACAATAGGAGCAGCATAAAGTAACAAAATTATTCAGGAAATATTCTGTATTTTTTATTTATTCTTAATCCAAAACCAGGACGGATGGGTGTGGGAGCGACCTGGGATAGTGGAAGGTGTCCCTGAGCATGGCAGGGGGGTGGAATTCCATCACCTTCAAATTCCCTCCCAGCCCAAACCATCCTATGATTCCACCCTGAACAAAAAGAACACATCTTCAAGCTGTCCTTTTAAAGCCAGACACAAACAGAAAAACCCCTTCACACCCAGCCCTGGGACACGCTCACAAGAGCAGCCTGGCAGCAAAGAAAGGCTTTTGAAATCCATTTCCATCACTACAAATGTCCTCTCCAAAGCCAACATCACCCCAGGCACCTGCAGAGACATCAGCCCTGGGGAGCAGATCCACACAGATCCATTTCCATTCACTCCCACCTCCAACAGCAACTCCCCAAAGGAAAGGAGCAGCACCTTGGGATGTGTTTGCCTGTACTTACAGCCATGGTAGGATGCTGGGGATCCTCCAGACTTTCCATACTCCTGCTCTGAGTAGCTGGTGGACAGATTGGGCTGGCTGGAGCCTCGGCCAAAGGTGATCTGGTTGCTGCCCACCCCAGTGGCCACCTGAGCCATGCGTTCTTTGGTCTTCAGGGCTTGGGCCCTCTCTGTCTTGAGGCGCTCGTCGTCCTTCAGCAGGGACACCAGCTGCTTGGATTTCTCCCTCACGTTGATGCCCTGGTCTTTCCCATCTCTGTCGATGTACTGAAAATCTTTCAATGTCTGGATAGCAAAAATATTCTCTTTACACTGCTGGGCCACCCTCTCGGACCCAGTTTTAATCAGGTAATCTAAGAGAGTCAGGGCCTTGTAGACGTGTCGCCAGTTCTTGCCGTGGTCATTCAGTCGTTTCCAGATCATGCTCATAATTTCAGAAAAGGCCACAACATTGTAGGTCAGATCTGCAATTTCAGTCATCAATGAACTGGAAGGACCCCAGGGGTCATTCGAGGTCGCTTCCCGAACTTTAATTTCGGCCTCTGAGTAATTGTTCACAATGTTCTTCATCTGCCGTCTGATAGACGAAGTCGTCATTTTTATTTCCCTTTTTGCCAAGCCAGATTCCAGAACACAAAACAGCAAAGGGCTAAATCTGCTCTTCCAGGAACGTTTCTGAAGGGCGAAGGCTCCGTAGCAGGGGAGTGTTTGTGACGCGTTCCACTACAATCATTTCCTCTCCTCAAGAGAATGACACGAGAAAATGAAAATCATGACCTGAGTGAGGAAAGGAAACACAAAGTTAGTGAGGTCTGATTGTTCTGCACAGCCAGCAAGCCACACACACTTCGGAGAAATTTTCCCAGATTTGTTTTTTCCTCCTTGAATTTCTTCTGATTTTTGAAAACAACTTGTTCTTCTCACAAGTCACATTAAACATTTAAGATTAAAAACCTGAAGTGCTGAGCAAAACCAAAGCAAGAAGATAATCACTCTGATAGAAAGGCAAAATTTTAAAAGCAAACCAGAAACAGACAGTGCAACCTGGAGTCTTAGTTTACAAAGCAGAACCTACCTAGAACTTTTAATTACAGAGCTCAGATGAAACCACACAAGAAATTCCATGTTCAGCAGCCCTCTAACAGTAGGAATCTGCACCCAGAGAGAATGAGCAAACTTCCTAAAAATCAACCAAGCCATTTCTGAAACCCTGGGTAAGTTTAAAGCCCTCTCAGATCCTGTGGCCCAACACACTCCAACTCAAGGTGACCTTTCACGATAAGCAGATTAGAAGGAATTTTTTTATCCCCCCCAAATGCATTTACTTTTTTCATTTGACAACACTCAGCAGATCCACGCTTGCTGCTGTGTGTGCCTTTCACACAGCACAGAAGAATTTTTAATTCTATGAGAATGGAATTGTAAAGCCAAAATGATTGGCAAGAAAAGGCAAGGACAAGCTGTGGAGCTGGAAAGCTGCGTCAGTTCTTTAGTTAAGGTCACTGTTGCAAGTAAACAGAGGCCTATTAAGCTTTGGAATAAATTACTTGAGCAAACTGGCAGATTGGCCATTCCATTAACACAGAGCAGCCCTGAGAGCCACCAGTGGCACAAACACTGAGCAGGGACACTGGAACTGAGCTGGCCACCATCACAGAGATGCCCATTCCAGATGTCCCCTCATAATCTTCCTCCAAACACTCCCTAGAGCCAGCCCCATCCCTCACAGAGACGCTGGAGACTTAAGGAAAGCACAGATTTTTCAAGCCTGACACTGTTCTCATTCTTCAAATTACTACAGAGCCGTTTGGAATGGAAGCAGAATTCAGCATCAGCACAGGTTTGCAATGGGATTTTTTAGCAGAAAGACAAATTCCCTTCCTTGGAAACCTTTCTGGGCAGGTTTAACTACCACAGAACGCCCCTAATGAGTTACTTTATTTGATCTTCTTCCACTGAAGTTGATTCTTGGCAGAATAAAAACCTCTTATGACATGAAAGAAGATTAGTTTTGAATGAGACCAACATTAAACTTCAGACAAACTGCATCCCCCTGGTGTTGTCCCCAACATTTAGAACCAGCTGTAGCAGAGGAGCTGGCTAACAGCAACAGGAATAAATAGGGGCATCTCCTGGGACATTTTGATCCTGTGTGGATCAAACACAGAATTTAAAAATGTTTATCCTACACAAACATTCCATGACTGGTCCTTCCCTCTGGAATTTTACCTGCCCCTGTGATTCCTCACTTGCAAAAGGTGAGGAAACAATAAAAATTAAACAGAAAAAGCACAATGTACATCTTATTTAGCCTAAACCATTTCTTTTTGCCAAGAATGGGTTAAGGCAAGCTCCCAGCAAAGCTGAAACCATTTATCCAGGGGATCTGGAAGGTCACACTGAACTGGGAGCAGTCTGCAGGCAGGAGGCAGCACAGGAGCCAAGTGCCAGGGGAATCATGGACACAATCTTGACAATTATACAGATCCCAGAGCAGAAGAATCCAATTCCCACCAAAAAACCTGAGTTTTTTTCAACCAGAATAGCAGTGAATAACATGAAAAATCAAACCTAGGAGAACTACAAAACCTTCTAAACCTTCAGCTGGATGAAAAGTCCACCAAGCCTGACATCCTCAGACACAAATCCTTGAGCAAAGAGCAGGAGAAAGGAACGCTTCTGTTCCCTTGTGTTATCAGCAGCTGGGACACCCTGGATGCCAGCAGGGCTGAAAAAAAACATCACCTTGGGCTTCTTTATGTCCCTCATTGTTTTCTAGGAATTGGCCAACTCCTTTTGACCTCATTTGGAAATTCAGGCTACTTAGAAGCTGCTCCATATCTCCAGCATCCCTGTGATCTTTCCATGCACGGATTAAACTTCCATTTCTTGGGATCCACACAGTTCCCAGCAGTCTGCATTTCTAGATTTGGCAGCAACAAAAGTTTGTACCACAACACAGTCATTTACTGCTTAGCACTCTCCATATATCAAATACTTCCTAAATTCCACATGCCTCTTGGGAGTTGTATTTCTACTGCACATTTCTTCTCCCTGTGCATTTCACCTGCAGGTCTCAATCTTTCATTATCCCTTTCAATTCAAGATTAATTTCAAATTTTACTAATCTGCTTCAATTTGGCCCTCTTATTTCAGGCCAACCTGCAAAAGGGAGTTTTTGCCAGAGCACTGATCTCTGGCAGGACACTTGGCTGAGAAGAGCCCTTCCCTGTGAGAACCAACATTTACTCCTAACCCCATTTCCTGACTTTTAACCCACTGCAAATCCATGAAAAACATTCTTGTCTTCTGAAAGTTTTATTTCATTCAAGGCCAGGGATGAGAGGCTGTCCCAAAATCTTTTACAAGTACACTACAGGAGCAACTGCCTCACCTGAGTTTATCTCCCCGGCCAAAGACAAGATCTATTACTTTACAACTTCACAAGCTTTTGGAAAAATCATTTTAATAACTCACATGTAATAATCCCTAAAGAATTAACCACCCTCACAACACAAGACTGCTTCCCCTTTCTCTCTCGCACCAAATCCAGGCTTTTTTACACAACAGCATAGGAAAAATAAAAATACCCCAAGTCTCCCAAGCTTTGCTGCACGGCAGATTGCAAGACAAGTAAGAACAACCCAACCCTGGCTCACTTTTGGAGCTGATTAAATGCAACACAAAGCTGCCAAGGCCTAAAAAAACCGAGCCAAGAGCCTTCATTCCCTCCCAGTTACACCCCACTAGGAAAGCAGGCACTTGGTTTTGGAGAAGAAACCAAAGAACTCCAAGCTGGAAGCTTTTCTAAGTCTGCAGTAGCACTTTGGAAAAACAGCCCCAGAGGAAACACAGGAGAGAACACACTGGATTAAGAAAAACCAGCAATTTGCACACTTCAGGAAATGAAATATTTCACTTGTTCTGCTACAGACTCCAAACCCATCAATCCATCAACGCTGAGCAATTCTTTCAGATCTTCAAGTCCTGAAAACCGAGGCCTTTAATGGGAGAAACATGAAAGTTTGTTTTTTCCTTTTCTTGATGGACATGTTTTCATCTTACTCTACTCATAACCCATAAAAACCAACTGATTCTAAACCTCATAATAAACACCCAAAGGGTGACAGGACGGAAAGCTGCTGGAGCTGCTGTTCCCCTCACCAGTGCAGCTGTGCCAATATTCAAGCTCCTGCCTGGGCAGTGGCACTGACCCTCACCCAGGAGCCCTGTTTTTGTCCCTGCTTTGCTGCTCTGCTCCCTCACCACACAATGGAAGCCTTTTCCTGGATTGTTCCGAGTCTTGCAGCACCACAACAACCTCTTTTACCATTAAACAGATCAAAAGGCCAAACACCCCAACTGCATAAAAGTGAGGAACCGTTTCTAACCCATGATCAAATTCTTACACAGAAAGTTTAATTTTTTTTTTTTCCTGAGACCTCGGTGAATTAACTTCTCACAACAAACCACAAGGAAGCACAATGCACTTGCAACTTCAGCAAAAATGTGAGTTTGCATTTTTAACAGCAGAGTTGCAAAGAAAGCAGAAACTGAGACCAGTTGATTAAAGCTGTTTCTGGTTAGCAGGAAAAAGGCTCGAGCAGATTTCTGTGAAAGTTAACACAGCTCAGTCTTGGGGAGGAGGGAGCTTTCCTCATTTTTGCTCTTTGCTCTACAAACCATTTTCCCTGATTTTGAAGTCTCCAAATGGCAAAGCAAACAGATGTGCAGACAAGAAGGTGAAGCTCACCTGTGTTAGCAGGGGTAACCTGCAGGGAAACACGCTGTGCCCTTCTCCCCATCCCAGCAGCTTCCTTACACAAATAATGAATTCTCCTGGTGCTTCCCTACCCACAACGTGCAGACAGAAGGAATTCTTGCCTGAACTCCTCATCTCTCTCACAAGAGATTAAGCTCAGTGAATGAAATCTGCATGAGGAAACATCTTTAACTTGCTGAGACTAACACAAAACCAAGGCCAAGCCACAAAGTCCTTCACAAACTCAATTCAAAGAAAACAGCCCCACAAATCCACCTATAGACAGGCTTTCAGCAGAATCCATTCACACCTCTGGAATGTAAAA
Source organism: Anthoscopus minutus (assembly GCA_013399455.1). Classification (NCBI taxonomy): domain Eukaryota; kingdom Metazoa; phylum Chordata; class Aves; order Passeriformes; family Paridae; genus Anthoscopus; species Anthoscopus minutus. Next base: position 91,413 of record VWYI01025409.1, on the reverse strand, counting down.
CTCCAACCAGGATTTGTCTGCACTGATAAAATGCCCTTCCTATAAGCCTGAGGTAAATATCTGCATAGCCCAGCTAAGCATGCACTGGAAATATAGGAAAAGCCTTTAATATCAAGTGTGAAAATTAAGATTAAACATCAGAAGTTCAACAGATATTTGCATAAAATTTTAATTAACAGCATTACAGACAACATATATCCTTAGATTAGATATTTACTGTAAGTCACATGAGTGGAAAGTGAGGTTTGGAAGATATCAATTCAGTCTGTGATCTGAATCTGAAGATATCAACCTACATAAAAATATCCCTGCCTTGCTGGGAATACACACACACCCCCAGAGATCTGCTCTCCTCCCTATCAGGCTGGAGGGACCTGTATTCCAGGATAAATCAGGGAATTCCTGCCAATCTGCAAAGGATCAGGCTGGGAGAAGGTGCTGACTGAGGAAGAAGCTCCCCCAGGCAGACAGACAGACAGACAGACACCAACACCCACCTGCACACACAACCCCAATCCCAACAAGAAACCAGCTCCTATTTATGGCAAAATAAAGAGATTCCCACTGCCTGACACTAAATTCACATCCTGGTTTTCCTGGGATAGCTTGTTATGTGTAAATCCAAGCCCACTGTGTTTTAGGAAGTCTCACTTTCCACAAACGCCTCAGAAATCAGAAAAAAAACCCGAGCACAAACCTTTATATAAAAATCAGGAATATAATACAGAAAAAAAGCCATTTTTCTTATACTAAATCCACACTGCTAGACAGATTTTTAAATGTCACTAATTCTATGATTTTTTTTTTTCCTCTCTTCATAAATTATTCTCAGAGAACAACTGGCTGACCAGAGGGTACCATCACCCTGCCTATGACACCTTTGCAATCCAAATATTCCACTGTGCCCAAAACCAAACAGAAAAAGGGGCAACTGTGCACCATGGCCACTTGGAGGAGAGGAGAGAAGACACTTGGCACTACACAGAAAAGCCAACAAGCAGAACACTTATTAGCTCTCTTTTGCTATTCTACAGCAGAGAAAACAGCAATTCATGGGAATAAAACAGCAAAATGAAGAGCCTGAAATTCCCATCAATGCCCTTCCTCAATCTTCAAAATTATTTAGGAAATGAGTTACAAATACAGATTGGCAAAGGGCTTGGAGAACAGGGTTAACTCCAGAGGAAAGGTTTCATTTCCATTTTTCCCAGCTTAAATGCTTGTCTTCTTCAGTGTAATTTCTGAGGAGAGGAAATGGTTCAAAATTCAAAGTTTTGGAAGCTTTCCACTCCCTTTTACAAATGAGAGAACAAGGTCAGCTTTCACAGACAGCAGGTGGCCAAATTATTTCTTTATTTAAAGAGTTAATGGTGAAAGATAATTCTCCTTCAAATTTATGCATATTCATGAGTGCCAAGGTTTGACTCTGCACTGGTTTTACAGTCCTGTCTCAGCCTCGCCGAGGGAAAGCAGCTCCAGCTTGAGCAGACTTTTAGCCATGAAAGAGATTTAGGGACACAAATCTGGTTCTGTTTTCTCCATACCACCTTTTCTCACTCCTTGTCTCCTTCAATTCCCAGGATTTGAGCTCCACGGGGAGCTCATTTCTCAGAGTGTATGGGAAGGGGGGTGAGAAGCAAATCTCTGACCTGCCCCACACAGCAGCACCACCTGGCCACGTCCTTTTGGGACCTGCCAAGCCCCAGGTGCTGAGGCTTTGTCCCCCCCAGCTCCATCAGCCTTTGTGGGGTTTGTCCCCCCCAGCTCCATCAGCCTTTGTGGGGGTTGTCCCCCC
>VWYI01025409.1:75619-89227 GCA_013399455.1 Anthoscopus minutus | reverse complement strand
CCAGCCCCACTGGCCTTTGTGGGGTTTGTCCCCTCCAGCCCCACTGGCCTTTGTGGGGTTTGTCCCCCCCAGCCCCACTGGCCTTTGTGGGGTTTGTCCCCCCCAGCCCCACTGGCCTTTGTGGGGTTTGTCCCCTCCAGCCCCACTGGCCTTTGTGGGGTTTGTCCCCCCCAGCCCCACTGGCCTTTGTGGGGTTTGTCCCCCCCAGCCCCTGCAGCTGGAGCTGCTGGCAGGGGCAGGGTGGTGTAAATGTGCTCTGAAGGGCTGAGAGAGGGGACAGCTCTGCCAGACCTGCAGATCACCACTCACGACCCAAATCCGACCTGCACTGGGATCTAATTTTAGGATTAGGAGCTTTGACAACAGCTCTTTAAAAATAAAATAACCCTCTCCTCCTTCCACAGCCAGGTCAGGAGTCACCCACGGTGCCACCTGCACTGTGGGCACATCCCAGTTTATTCTTCATGCAGTGAATATCAGAATATTGCAGAATTACACACCAGGGTGAGGTCAGGCCATTATGCACTGAACCAGAAATGCCAAATGCAAATTAATCCAACAGGGCACTGAAATTACCTCCCCAAACCCCCCGAAGGAATTTGTCCTCTGAGGATTACCTGCTTCAACAAAAGCATTTCTCACAAAATAAGTAGAAAAAAAGATCACTCAATGTGTGCCTTGACTGAAAGGTAACAATCTGAAATAAATTCAGCTTACCAAGTGTACTTGAATTGTATTTTCAACTGAACTAAGGGCAGTAGGAGACAATTCTCTCCTTTTATATTTTCCTTTTGGAAGGGAAGAGGATATCCAATATTCTAGCCAGAGGATGTGCCTTAGAATTTATTACTAATTAGAAAAGTCACTTAGGCTGTTCTGGGGTCACCTGCTCAGGTTCTCACACATCAGCCTGAACACAGGAAGAACTGCAAAAAATACAGGGCCACAAAATGCCAGCCCCCCTTCTTTAAGCCCCAGTGTTTTCCTACAGAATTGCAATTTTTCAAATTCATATTCACCTAGATGTGTGCTCATGCAGCAGACCCCATCCATATTTTGGGAATGTGCTTTGGGAAGATACCTACTACTTAAAATTACCCAATGATTTCATTAACTAAACTGATTTTGCACTTTTATTAATATGAAGCAGACATCACCAAGTGCAGTTTCTCCCATCCTCCTACACACACCAGACATGAAACCACATTAATACACTCAGTAGGCCAGAGGCAAATGCTCACCATGACAAAGATTAGGGGGAAAAAACAGTTTAACTCTCCATGTTAGCACTGGTAGAAGCTGAAGGATTAATACTTTTATTTTATGACATGGATTTCTAAGGAAAAGGACTGTTCAAGAAGGACAAGATGCCAAGAAATACCTGTCCATCCATCCAAACACTCTTTTTTTCCAGTTTAATTAAGTGTGCTGCCTGCCAGCACCAACTACAAGCCTGCAAAGAAAACAAGAGATGGATTTAATATCCTACTTACATTCATCAATGTCCATTCATGGCATAACATTTTAAGTGTCTTCTCTCACAGCCACCAGATTTTGCACAATCATCTTGAAAAGTCCACAAAATGCCTCAATTCAGCTATCAGAGCTGGTAACAACATGAGAAAGCTTTAAACCTTAGAAATTCAGCTGCATGAGCTGTCTGCTCATGAGATTGGACTTGAGGAGAAAATCCTTCCCTGCGAGTGTGGGGAGGCCCTGGCACAGAATTCCCACAGAGAAGCTGTGGCTACCCCTGGATCCCTGGAAGTGTTCCAGGCCAGGCTGGATGGGGCTTGGAGCAGCCTGGGACAGTGGAAGCTGTCCCTGCCCATGGCAGGGGGTGGCACTGGATGGGCTTTAAGGTCCCTTCCAATCCAAGCCAAACATTGGGTTTGCAGAAAAAAGCCATTTTTCTTATACTAAATCCACACTGCTAGACAGATTTTTAAATGTCACTAATTCTATGATTTTTTTTTTTCCTCTCTTCATAAATTATTCTCAGAGAACAACTGGCTGACCAGAGGGTACCATCACCCTGCCTATGACACCTTTGCAATCCAAATATTCCACTGTGCCCAAAACCAAACAGAAAAAGGGGCAACTGTGCACCATGGCCACTTGGAGGAGAGGACTGAGAGGAAAGACACTTGGCACTACACAGAAAAGCCAACAAGCAGAACACCTGGATCTCCAGGAATTGCGTGAAAAAATTGTTGTAAGACTGCAAAGTAGGAAACACATCCCAGAATCCTCCGTGGAGGAACATTCTGGGCCAAGGCCAGGGTTCCAGAGCAGGATTTGCTGCCCAGCAGTGGGGCTCAGAGAAGAGCTGAGGATGGGATTCTCCCAGCTCCTGCTTGCTCCACTCTGCCCCACACCAGATCCACTCTGGTGCCCTGACCCCGCACACCCGGGCAGCAGCAGCAGCACAGGGAGGGCTGGGGCTGCTCAGTCACCAACCAATTAATGCCAAGGTCGCTCTAATTACCTGAAAGAACACCCCAAATAAGGGGAGCAGCAGTCATTTCAGCAGCAGTCTCCAGTTACAGCTCACTGGGCAAGGCTGCACCTGGGAAGCTCAAACTGGAGGTGAAGTTGATGGGTTCTGTTTGGGACTCGGTGCAGCAGGTGACTGTGCAAGGACTGCACACAGGGGTTCTGGGAAATCTCCTTTTCCTGCCAGTGACACTGCAATTCCATGCTGAAGACAGCCACAGAGAAGGAGGAAATATTGTCCTTCTCTCTCCAAATTAGCAAATTTTGTTAAATCTCAGCCCTGCCCTTTTCCCACCCTGATTTCAGCTCAGTCCTGCAACACCAAATGGTCAAATTTCCCTCTGACTCCTCCATGTCTCCTTCCTTTCCACACTGCACCCACCACAGTTTCCAAAATCCTTCCCAAACCAACCCACCTCTTCTCCCTCTTCCTATCTCACACCTGTCTGACGTGTCCAGCACCACCACCCTGGCAGGAGCAATTCCAGAGGAGAGGTCCCAGCTGTGCCATCAGCAGCCTGGATCTACACTGGATTCTGGTTCACAGGAAATAGAACTCAAGAATATTGAATAATATAAAAATAATTTGCTTTGGTCAACTTCTGTGGTGCCCCAGTTCCTGACTCTGAGCTATATTTTTAAGTTCAGTTTTGATGGAAGTGAAACACTCAAAAGATTTTTTTAAAATATCAGCACATTTGACATAAGGATTTTGCTGCTTCAAACTTTCCAAGTCTTTCATTTATACACCAAAAAAGTCATTCATGTTCAACAATGAAATTATTTGTTATTATTTTGTTAATTTTTGTGGAATTAAGGAAAATAAAACTGGTTTGAAAATGCCAGTGAATCCCACATTCTCCTATGCAGACATACAGAAATTTTCAGCTGTCAGGATAACAATTCCTCAAGTTTTCTGAATCCATCCTCCAGCAGTAAAATCCTACCTACTCTTTTATCTATTCTGGAAATTTAGACTGAAAATGATTTGAGTGGGAGGCAGCTTGTTCGTTTCAAAGAGGATGACAAAGACTTGTTACTCAAAAGCATCTGTGCCTGTTCTTTCATTAAAGGTCATTTTCTTCCAGTCAGCTCTTGCAGAGAACATCTTCTACCCCCTTAGCTTTGCTACCCTGCAAGCAGCAACTGGATCATGTCCTTGAAAACTCCAGATAGCTCCTCAAGAATCCACATGGAAAAGGCAATACCCACCTCTGTTTCCAAAGCAGCTGGTTGTGGTTTGGGATGTAAAAAGCAATAAATCCCCTGTGCACCACTGCTCCTCCCTGGCCCTCCCAGAGCTGCCTGGCGAGTATTGTTTTGACCATTGTTTTCATCCAAGTCATTAAAAACACTCTTTTGTTAGATTTAGAAGCAGAACACAAAAGTGGTTTAAAAACTCACCCACTCCATTTTCCCTCTTTTTTTTTTTTTTCCCCACCTAGTCCAAATGCACAGAAGAAATTCTGGCCCATTAACATCCATCAGAGAGCAGAAATGAATTCATCAATACTGCTCCAGTCCGTGGGCAGGGCATCGTGCTGAATCATTTGGTAACTACATCTGCAGCAGGAAGGGCTCACACAACCCTCCCCACACTGCCAGCAGCCACCTCCCTGAAGAAGGAAAAATGAATGTATTAAGATTTCCCCCAGCTCTGTTATCCCTGTGGATGGGGCTGGTGGTGCCTCTTCACACCAGGATTCCCACAGCCATCAAATCCTGCCTGGAGCTGCTCTCCCTGGACATGTCCCCTCCTTTGCCAAGCCACCTGCAGGCTTGCAAGGAGCTTTCAGTGCTTTTTCTTTCTATAAATGACACAAAGATTTGGGTTTTTTTCTCTGCTTTTTAATGTACAATGAAAATATGTTAAGCCTTAAATTGAGTATTTAATTTGCAAAGAAAGGAACCCAATAAAAATCCCCTCCACATCAGGTTACTGCAATCACACTGAACTGGGATTTTGTTTTTGTGTCTATTTACAGAGCTATGGAAGGACAAATTTCTTCCTCCAGCAACAAGTTTTCCTAACAGTGAAAGTTTTGTGCCTAAGAAAAGCTAAAAGCTACCAAAATCAGCCAGTCTTAAAAGAAAAGAATTATCAAGTAACATGGAAGTTTAGCTGCCAAAAAAAAAAAAAAAGCCCATACCTGTGGCTGGAGCACAACAGTATTAAGTTACTATTCACACAACAAAGGAAAAGGAATCTATTCTTGAAAGAAAAAAAAAAATCAGCCTTAATGATATAAACAAAATTATCCTTAAACGTAGATTGGAAATTACTCTGCAAGGCTGGTGGGCTCTGCAGTTTTCCATCTCTCCAAGTCCCTTCCTTGTGTTTACACTCTCAGTTCTAATGGCATCTCTAATTAACCCCAGGAATAAAAAGGGGTTTGTTAAGGTAGCCCTTCCAAAGCAAGGACAGCTAATTCAGGTCCCAGCACCTCTGCTGCCTTAACACAGATGATGTCTCAGAACACACACATGTGTCTGCATATCCTCAACTCCCACAGCTTAATTCAATTAATACTATTAAATCTTTAATGCTTGCCTTCAAAGGCTTTTCTTTTTTTTTAATTTTTAATAGCTCTCATAGGTGAGCAAGAATGTTTTAAGTCTTTCTGCTATATTTTAAATAAACTCCTCTTTTCTTGCTACTTTGATGTTTGCCTTACTGACAAACCTCTGCTCTGTGAAGCTGCTGTGACTTTGTTTTGTGTGCAAGGATGACATTACAAGCTCCAAAAGATATGTTAATCACCCAGCTGGAATCTGGGATTTTTTTAATTCCTCTCACCTGCCCTCTGGGCTGGGAGTTGGCACCACAACAGCTTTCATCAAAACAATGAAACCCAGAAGGAGAGAAGAGGCAATTGGAGGGAGGGGGCTCAGATTTGCATCTGTTTAGCATGGAAGTGGCAGGCGGGGCTTGATTCTCCTCTCTGCTTTCCCATGAAAGGAGAGAATGGCAAAGTCACCGTATTTTATTGAAATAGTTAAAATAGAGGAGTTTTGACAAAAGACTGGTCAAGCTGGATGGAACAATAAGCCTTGTGGTATCTAAAGGCACATCCATTTCACAAGTTTGATGGGCACTGAGTGTGGTTTTAATTCTCCCCTTCTCTCACTCCAACTACCTTGAGACCCCTCCCCACCTTGCCCTGCCCCTTTTCTACGTTTTGAATTTGTGAGACAAGAGACAGCACATTTCAGGCCTTTCTGTAAAGCATAAACTACAACAAGAAATGAAAAAGAAAACAAAAAATAGCACAAACTTTCCTTCTCCTTTAAAGTTTATTTTTCTTTTGAATAAGAAAAAGAAAACCCTTCTTAATATAAAACTAAAAATCAGCATTTCCAGGGACAGGAAAAGGCACTATAGTATTATATACACTATCCAAGCTGACACAAAAAAAAGAAAAGATTAAAAGCCTGGCTGGAAGCCAAGGCACCCAGACACAATTTTGCACAGAGCATAGAGAACAAAAGTGTTCCTGCATTCAGGATGTTGGAGCGTGTTTCCTGCACTCACACCTGAAAGCAAACACCACTAAAAACCTCTCAGCCCCAGAGCAACAGGTCCCTCACCCCTCTGGAGTGAAAGATGTGCTTGATCCAGACCATCTTCTGCTCACCAGAACCCCCTCAGAAAGCAAATTAAAAACAGAATAATAAAGACAAGCTACAAAACTCTCCTGCTGTTCTTCACTCCTCAACATTTCAGCAGAGTTCCCATCACGCAGAGCACTCCCCAAAACTCCAAATCTCCAGCCATCCAACACGTCCTGACTTTTAAAGCTGCTGTAAATACTCCTGGAGGCATCCTATGGTGGTATTATGATGAAATTAAATATACACAGACACTGCTGCTTGGCAGACAGACACCAAAATGGCAATTGCAGCACTGAGTGTGTTTAAAGCAGCAGGCCAGGCAAAAGGAGATTATTCACTAGGTAGTCAAACGTAAAAAAGAGCCAGACATTTCTGTCTGTCTCAGAGTCTCACAAAGGGGTCAGCGATTTGTAAATTTTAAACACAACACTTAAGCAGTTTTGCAGACTCAAAATCCTTTGATGATTTACCTCAGTGCTTCTCTGCAATACACCAGTTTAAAAGTGATTTTGCTGTACTCCAGCTTTCATACTTCAGCTTCTCTACAAGAATTCTGAAAGCCAAGTCAAACCAATTATAAACATTCCTGTATTTTACTTCCTTATTAAAGCTTCCCAAGAGAACCAGTAAACATATAAACATAAATATCTTTCAGAGGAGTCACCCAAATACCAATAAAATCTTCAGAAAGCAGCTGCTCTGCTGCAAAAGTTATGAAAAACCATGGGCTGCATAATCATAGCCTGGTGCAAGGACAGTCATGTTGTTCTTCTGAGCAGCAGACAGAAATTTCTGCCTTAAAAATACACATAAATTGAAAAGATTCTCAAAAATTATAGTATTAAACACTGATTTCTGACCTGCATTTGCATACTCCTAAGAAAAGTAGTCACTATCACCTATGCTGTTTATCTAAAAACATTCCAACAGAGGCATTATCTCGACTTTCTGAGAAACTCTTCTAAACTGGTAGGCAAAGTTTAACTTCACGAACTCTGCTCAACAACAGCAGCAAAATATAGTAACACTTCTCATAGGTAATATGCATTCCATCCTTAAAAAAAAAGAAATCACTGCAAGCAGCAGAACACTGCAAGGAGCAATCAAACCCCTGCAATAAGGCAGGATTGGCTCAGAAGGCAAATATTTCATTAGATAACACAACAGAGGGGAGTTTATGCTTTCCAGTGGGCATCAGACAAAGAGGTTTTCATCAAATAATTAAATACCTGGGCAGGGGCATTTTAAAGATGCACCAGATCTTCCCCTGGATCTGAATATTGAGGGTAATGCCTGATCAGGAACCTCTTACCAGACATTACCAGTCACAATCCAGCAATGGCACAAAATGGGAGGCTGCTTCTCTGATTAATTAAAGTGATAATTAAAATATTAAAGATCTGTTTTTCAAATAACAATTGAGGTGCTTTCCTTTACATGCACCATGTGGCAGAGCACACTGTGCTTGACCATTCACCAGAGAACAGGCATGCTAAAACAGCTCTGCAGATAAGGATTAATTAATGATCTTCAATTCTGGCTGATTTCATAGGTTAGAGCAAACATCTCTGCCTTACTGCCGTTGTCACAAGCCTCATCCCTGTCCAAACAGAGCTGAAAGTCAGTAGAAAAGCAGCTTCTGCAGCAATTAGGTCAATAGTTTTGGCTGAAGAAATCCTCATCACTAAAAAGAAAGAAATAAATAAAAATCAGAATGACAAACCTGAGGTGATGCTTGGGGTCTGCTCACCCCCTCAGCAGCACACACGAGGAACCTCCTGGGAACAGAATTCCTGCCTAGAGGGAAACGTGTCTGTAGGATTCTTTTGTGCTGCTGTCTCAGGGGAGGAAGTTACCTTTAAAAATATTTTGTTTGGTCTGGCCCTGAGGAATATCAGAACTGTCTCTATCAGTTGTTTCAGTGGGGTTTGGCCCTCAAAGTTTTACTGGTGAGCTGCTTACACCAGTGAGCAATTTACTCGTGAGATTACTCCTGATGGACTCAGAAGAACTGCTCGAGAAAGGAGCTTTGCCAACCTAAAGGTTGCACAATCAGGGGGAAAAAAGAAGTACAAGCAAACCAGGGAGGGGGATAAATTGCAACTGACAAAAACTACAATCAAGAAATAGCTGGTGACAGATTGTTATTTAAGTACAAGGAAGTGATTTAAACAGGAGCAGTTGTAATAAGATTATACGATTCTCTATTAAGATTCTTAAAATGTCTTTGTTCTAGCAAAGCTCTGAAAAGACCATTGCCCTTGCAAAGGTTCAGAAACTACTAAATTGATGTTAAATCCAGAAATTAATATGATTTGGGAGAATAAAGATAAAAATGTAAAAGAACATCCCAGACATCATTAGTGCCTTGTCACTGGTGCTGGTATTTTTCCCTAGCAGGGGTGCCAGGTGTGTTGTGGCATTTCTTGGTGGCAAAACTCAAACCCAACAAAGAGAAGTAGAGAGCTTGCCCTGCCTGGGTTTCTGCTTTTAAATAATGAAAACTCCCAGGTTGATTTTAGAAGCCATCACATTATGTAAGTGACATCTCCAGAAGGGCAGGGAAGGCTCTGTGAGGTTATACTGGAGAGAGACTGAATCAGTGTCTGGCTGCTGAATTTTAGCCATGACCCCCAGACTCCACCATGTGTTTTAAGTCATCAGTTCTAAAACTACAGCCTCAAAAATTGGCCACAACTCCTGCAATACTGAAAAGCAAACAAGGCAAGGGGATCTTGAGATTTCTATCTGGTAGGGCGAACATAAAACATCTCTAACTAAGGTGTCTGGCATGGTTTTAAACTAATAAGCAGCTTGGAACTTTCAAAAAAACAATTTATTGCTTAATTTATTCAAGTATTGTTCACAGAGTGCTGCATTCTGAGAAACAAAAAAGCCTCCAAGAGCCAGGTCTGTCCCAAGACTGCAGAAGCAGCACAGAGGCCTTCTCCCTGCCTGGGTCACCCTCCAAACTCTCCTGGACATCATGACCAATCAGGATTTATTAAATGGTGACATGAAAGGCTCGGGCACTGCAGACAACATGGCTAAAACAGCTCTGGGAGGAAAGGCAGGAGCAGGAACGGGGTGGAAGGAAAGGAAGGAACAAGAACAGGGTGGAAGGAACAGGAACAGGAACAGGAACAGGAACAGGAACAGGAACAGGAACAGGAACAGGAACAGGAACAGGAACAGGAACAGGGTGGAAGGAAAGGAAGGAACAGGAACAGGGTGGAAGGAAACTGCAGACATCTCATGCACAATTCCAGTTGATTACTTGAGGCAGCTCAGGGAGCTCCACTCCTGACGGTGGAAGGAAAACTACACCTCGAAAACCATTTGTATGGATCATGACAACCAAACAAGAGTGTGTTTGAGATTCCTTCAAACTTCCCCCAGCCACCTCCAGCAGAAAACACAGATAAGGGGAGCCTCCAAGGCAGAGCTGCACCCAGGCCTGGGCTGGGACTGGTTTTACCCAGGCCTGGGCTGGGACTGGTTTTACCCAGGCCTGGGCTGGGACTGGTTTTACCCAGGCCTGGGCTGGGACTGGTTTTACCCAGGCCTGGGCTGGGACTGGTTTTACCCAGGCCTGGGCTGGGACTGGTTTTACCCAGGCCTGGGCTGGGACTGGTTTTACCCAGGCCTGGGCTGGGACTGGTTTTACCCAGGCCTGGGCTGGGACTGGTTTTACCCAGGCCTGGGCTGGGACTGGTTTTACCCAGGCCTGGGCTGGGACTGGTTTTACCCAGGCCTGGGCTGGGACTGGTTTTACCCAGGCCTGGGCTGGGACTGGTTTTACCCAGGCCTGGGCTGGGACTGGTTTTACCCAGGCCTGGGCTGGGACTGGTTTTACCCAGGCCTGGGCTGGGACTGGTTTTACCCAGGCCTGGGCTGGGACTGGTTTTACCCAGGCCTGGGCTGGGACTGGTTTTACCCAGGCCTGGGCTGGGACTGGTTTTACCCAGGCCTGGGCTGGGACTGGTTTTACCCAGGCCTGGGCTGGGACTGGTTTTACCCAGGCCTGGGCTGGGACTGGTTTTACCCAGGCCTGGGCTGGGACTGGTTTTACCCAGGCCTGGGCTGGGACTGGTTTTACCCAGGCCTGGGTTGGGACTGGTTTTACCCAGTCCCAGAGCAGAGGCAGCTGCACTCCCACTGCCAGCAGGGACCTGTCCAAGCCTGAGCTCCTGCTTCTCCACCTGCACGGGGTTGGATTTTGCAAGCCAAGGCACAGGAGGCTGAACAGCCCAGGCCTGACCTTGAACACAAGCTCGAGGCACCAGTTAGAGGCATTTATGTTAACAGCCCTGGGTGACAGGAACCAGAGAGACACACTATTAACAATTAATGCTACACAGGGTATTGGCTCTGAGATCAATTCAGGTTCAATTTTTGTCACAATACCAGAAAAATGAGCTGAAAATTATCTATACAGAAGAAAAGCATCTCACTAGCATAATAATTCAGGCCTTCTCTTCCATATAAAAAGGTACAACAGTGAATTACAAACTGAATTCTGCAGACATCTCCAGTGGCAGTGCAACCAACAAAAACAAAGTACTTCTATACAAATTTTCTAATTAGTATTATCATTCATACAAACTCCACTATTAGATAGAACTCAGTCTTGACAACTTAAGCCACTCTCCTTAAACTCTGCCTACAACCACGACACAGAACCTTCTGACCCAACTACTTCACCTTTATCAATGGTCTGGAGCAGCACCATAAAATCAAGCAAACCCCAAATATGGAAACCAGAGACAAAACTGTAATTTGTTAAATGATAAATAAAGAATAGCAGTTTCCCTGTAGCTTTCTACCTGCTGCACCACTCACTGAGAGGCTCAGCCCTACAGCCACTGAGATCTAGATCCATCCTGAAGCCCCCAGTCTCTGAATTCACTCTCAGGTTCAACCATTCTGAATTCTTTCTCCATGCAGAACAGGAAAGCAACCCTGTAACACCCAGCTAAATCGATTCACTGGGACTCTTTAGGGTCTGTTATTCAGCACAGCCTGGTCTGGACCAAACCTGGAGCACACCAACACTAGCAGACCTACAATCAGCCCCGGCAGGTTTTATTCCAGAGGCCAGCAATCCATGTTTTTCTCCTCCATGGAGTCTCTTGCCTTCTTAATGAGCAGCCAGGCTACTGAAACACACAAAAACCTGCTGTTCTTTGAAGCACTTAAGCCAGCAGGATACTGGTATGCTTCGATATTTTCCCTGCACAGATCAGAGCGAGGCGAAGTGGGAAAAGAACATTACAGGCGTTCCTACAAAGCAGGCACATTTCATTTTCTATTAGCAACATCCCAAGGGACACTTTAGCACTCTGCAAATATGGCCCTGGAAGACTGGGAAGCTGCTTCCTGAGTACCAGTCATTAAAGAAAGATATTAGGATAACTTATATTCTTCTACACCAAGCAAAAGCCAGAGTCATTTCCCCATCCTACGTAGGAGACCTAAGAAAAGCAACATCAGGAACATCATAACTACTCTTTAATGTATTTCCCCTAAACTGATTATCATTTAATGATTTCTCTCTCTCTCTCTCTAAAAGAAAAAAAAAAACAACCACAGAAACAAAACCCCGATTTCTGTATCAAGAGAGACTATCAGCATTTTTATGAAGTAACAAATTAGGCCTTTGGCATTTCCCAGCAGCGATCCAAGATTCGAGGCTTCGTAAAAGCTCCAAGTTTTAAAGCAATCAAATGGCTGACAGCTGGAACAAAACTAGCATGATTAACCAGTTATGTAAATAATGATGTGGTCAATGCAAGCTGAATTCATTTCTGCTGCCTGCATTATGCTGGACATCAGATGTTTGTGAACTCTTCATTAAATGTGACTGTAAGAATAATGGAAGTGAAAACCAACACAAACATCACCAATCAGGCTACCTGACAGTCAGGGACCTCTCCTCTGGTCCCTCCACAACCACCAGGTAATTCATAAACAGCACTTTTTTAGCCCAAATATTACCCACCACTGCTTAGCTTCTACCTAGGGAACAAGTCAACTACATTTTCTGAGGAGACAAGTCCATGGAGAGATGGAGAAAGATGGAGAAGGATCCAGAGAGCAGTGCTGGATGGGCTATTGGGAAGGAATTCCTCTCTGTGAGGGTGAGGAAGCCCTGGCACAGGTTCCCAGAGAAGCTGTGGCTGCCCCTGGATCCCTGGAACTGTTCCAGGCCAGGCTGGATGAGGCTTGGAAAAACCTGGGATAGCAGAAGGTGTCCCTGTCATAGCAGGTGTGAGACTGGATGAGCTCTGAGGTCCCTTCCAACCCAACCCATTCTGGGATTCAAAGATGCTGTGAGTGCTGTGCTCCATTTCTTAAAGGCTGATAATCATTTTCATTCCTCACCAGATGTAAAAGTCAAGCTGCTGTGTCAGAGAATTGCTGTGACACAGGGGTAGCGTTGCAGAGTTACTTCATGGAATCAAGGAAATTACAATCAGCACCCTCAAGTCAAACTTCCTCAAATGGAACCCACAGTCAATTTGGCCTTATCAGAATTCGCCTTCAGGAATGCACACTCATGGGTCATTTGTGCTTGATAATTTTTGATAACATAGTTAAATATTTAATATGGGTAAGATTATCTCTGAAATTCTGTCGAGCTAGTTTACCATTACTTCGAGCTTATAAAGGAAAATTTATCAAAAGTTTTGATTCTTCCCAACAAAACTCTGTACTCGAGTTTGTTCAAAAATAACACATCTGAGAATCAGCCAAGACAAACATATTTAGAAGTTACTCCTAAACAGGCAGCATTTCACTAAAGATACCATTACAATATATTCTTATTTCTAATTTTAAAAAATCATTCATCCCACATTTCACACCCCAACAATACAATTTCCTATGACCTCCTGTCTCACAAAACACCAGAATTATACAGGAGTTCTGTATTACCATAAAACAGATATTTCAGTGGAGAGAATAATAAAACTTAATTTCATGGCCTGATCTGCATTTTGAACTCAAGTCAGACTCTACAGCCCATAACATCTGCAACAACTTCACAATCCTAACAAGTCTTTTAGGCCTCCTGTTGAAAATGGATGAGCATGGAGGCAATTCAGGTTATTTTCTTAATAAATGAGAACAAGAAATATTACAATTCCTGTAAATTTAAAATCTCAATTGGCTTTTCAGATCAGTGTCGATACCGTACTTGAGAAGGGGGAGGGGGAAGCGTTACACACCCATAAAACTGAGACCAAATGCTACCGGTTTTAAAGCCTTAGAGCTTTAAATCTTACCATGAATATTTTAACATTTACATTAAAGCCTTGCGGCTTTAAAATAGGGGACTTCCACTGTGGGCAGCCTGTGATAATTACTGTTTCAATCTATTTCACAGCAATAATGTAATACAGCTCGCTGACTACCCAACCCTAATCTGTAGCATCACAGGTACCGCAGGTAAAAAAAAATTAAAATATATATATATAAAGTATGTATCAGTATATTTAA
>VWYI01025409.1:56437-75182 GCA_013399455.1 Anthoscopus minutus | reverse complement strand
CCCCGAGGCGCGGCCGCGCTGAGGGCGGGGGGGACGCGGCGCTGCCCGTCTCCTCCTTCCCTCCCTCTTCCCTCCCTTCGTTCCTTCTTCCCTCCCTCCTCTCCCTTTTCCCTCCCTCCCCTCCCTTTTCCCTCCCTTTTCCCTCCCTCCTGGCAGCCAGACCCGGCGCCAGTGAGGAGCGAGGCAGGATCGGCCCTGGGGCAGGGGCGGCGAGTGCCTGAGGAGCCCCCTCAGTGCTCGCAGCGCCCAGGGGTTCCCTAAAAACCTGGGCGAAATAATACAAAAAAAGCGAGTCATTACAAAGTAACCGCGTTGATGGGTCAGGGAACGCTTTAGAGAGGGTTCGGGGCTGGCTCTGATGGAAGGAGAACACTTGGGGATCTCCATCAGTGCTCACAGAGCCCAGGAGGAGCTGGTGTCAGGGCTAGAGAAATCCCCCGAAATCCAGGGGCAGAAAATACAAAACAATATCAGTACAAAATAGCCACATTTGTGGATCAGGGTACACTTTAAAGCCGGTCTGGGGCTGCCTTTGATGGAAGCAGAAGGCTTGGGGAGCACACTCGCCCTGCACACTCACAGCACCCAGGAGAAACTGATTCAGGGCAGGGTAGCCCCCAAAAAATCGAGGTTCAGTGTGGGCTGGCAGCCCCCAAAGCAGAATCATAGAATGAATTCGACCAGAAAAGACCTGAGATCATCAAGTCCAACCAGGGTGGCCAGAACACCCCCTTGTCAACTAGACCATGGCACTGAGCACCAGCCACATCCAGCCTTTCCTTAAACACCTCCAGGCACAGTGACTCCAGCACATCCTTGGGCAGCCCATTCCAATATTTAACCACTCTTTCTATGAGAAAATTCCTCCCAATGTCCAACCTGAACATTCCTGGCACAACCCCATTGTCTCACATAGCATAGATACTGCACTTTCCCCTTCCCACTGAAGATGTCAATATAAAAAAAAAAAAAATTACATTTATGGCTAAGGGGACACTTTATGGACACATTTGTGGATCCAGGGTCGCCACAGTGGGTGATGAAGGGGAGCTCAGCAAGGACACAGGGGCACGAACGTGGCAGGAGGAGCCGGATGGTCTGGGTGGGTCGGAGCACACGTCCTTCCCCTCGGGATAATGACTAAACCTGTGTCCGGCATCATGGGCTGGGGGAGGTTTTAGTCCCATTGTAGTTCTCCCTGAATATATTTGTTCCCATCTTAAAACCATGAGACAATTCAAGGAAACGGGACATGGCTGCTCGGGAGACGGTCGGGATTGGTGCAGGCCAGGGGAGAAGCCAGAGAGTAGAGCTCTGCTCGGATCACTGCTGGCACAGGGCAGAGCTGCTGGTTATTTAAAACCCAAATTCCTGAGGAATCGTGCCTTACAAAAGCATAGGAAAACACAAATGTGAAGCAAAATCCAGTTTATGAGTCACTGCTTTTAAGTGAAAGGAAGGTCAGCCTGAGCGCTGCAAACTTCATCAAATCCCAGAATAGTTTGGGAAGGGACCTTAAAAATCATCTCATTCCAAACCCTGCCAGGGGCAGGGACACCTCCCACTACCCCAGGTTTCTCCAAGACCCATCCAGCCTAGCCTTGGAAACTTCCAGGGATGGAGCATCCAGCACTTACAGCCCAGCCCTTCCTCCCATGAAGCCACTATCAAATGTGCCACAGATTAGAGGTTTAAATACAGAAGAGCAGGGACTGCAGTGAAACACTGAGTGAGCTGCATTAAAAGCAACTTGTTTAGAAATGCTGCACATTCCAATGCCTTGAAACACCATCTGGGAAGCTCTGAATCTTCTGCAGCGAGCTGTAATTGTGGCTTAGCTGCTAACCTTGAGTTAGGCAGGATTAAATTCTGGGTGAAAAAAATAAGGGATCAGCACACATCTGATGGTATCAGCAGGAGCTGAAAGAGTACTTCCCCCTTTTCTTCTTTGCAAGAAAACAGCAATGATGGAAACCCAATGTTTCTGTGCACGTTCATTAATCCTAATGATCAGGTGCTGACAGCTCTAAAGAAGGAGAAGAAAGCTCTTGCTTAAAATAAAATGGGAAGAACAAGATTGTTCCTTCTCTCCTGCCTGTGCTCCTCCCAGATCTGGGCAGACAGCTCTCCAGAGCAAGAGGCTGCTTCCTCTCCATTCCCAGCTCCATCCCAGGTGTCTGTCTACATCATTAAGTGTGCAAATCAGCAAACCCAGCAAAAACCTCCTGCAGCTGGCACACTTCCACCAAAAAAACTTTTCTATCAACCACATCAAGCCCCTTAATGTGAGTAAAACAAACCAGCCAAGTAAAATCACTTATTTTTTTTATTATTATATCTTTGTTAATGCCTTAAATTGCAGTGTTCCTGCTACCCTGGGCAGGTACATGAGTGGTAGAGCTGCACCAGCAGAGCTTTGCCCAAGCTGCACAGGGATGTTCCCTCCTGATGGAGGATTTTTGTCTCTTGTTTCATATTAGCAACAGGAGGTCCCTGCGTTTGTCCTGTGATTTTAAACCCAGGAGCTGGTGTAGAACACTTCCCGCTGCAGCCCTGCCCTGTCCCTCTTTGGAGCAGGCTGTACCTGGATATTGCCCTGAGCCATCCCTGATCCTTCCCAGCCCACAACATCTCAGCTGCGTTGGCAGAGCCAGAGTCCAAGGCCACGATTTGCAGGCCAGGTTGGGCACCAGGAGCTGGCACCACCCTGATAACCAGCAGAGCAATCCACATGGAGAATGTGGCTCACAGAGTCCCAGGATATCCTCAGGATATGGAAGGGACTCACAAGGAGCATCAAATCCAACTTGTGGTCCTACAGCACCAAGGATCAGGGACACCTCTCACCAGAGCAGGTTGCCCAGAGAAGCTGCAGCTGCCACATCCCTGAAAGTGTCCAAGGCCAGGTTGGAGAGGGCTTGGAGCAACCTGGGATAGTGGAAAGTGTCCCTGCCCATGGCAGGGGTGGCATGGGAGGATTTTTGAGATCCTTTCCGACCCAAACCGTTCTGTGATTCTATGAATCCCACCCTGTGCCTGAGAGCGGTGTCCAAACGCTCCTGGAGCTCTGGCAGCCTCGGGGCTGTGACCATTCCTTGGGGACCTGGCCAGTGCCCCAGAACCCTCTGGGTGAAAAACTTTTTCCTGATAACCTAAACTTCCCTGGCACAGCTTCACACCGTGCCCTCAGGTCCTATCACTGGTCACCAGAGACGAGCTGGTGGCAGCGGATCCAGAGAGTGGGAGTAGAGGGACCATCAAACGCTCCTGGAGCTGAGGATAAGGAGGAGGAGGAGGATAAGGAGTGGGATGTCTGGAATGCAGGAGGCTCTCCCAGAGAGGATGAGGAAGGCACATCCTCCCCCAGCTGCCCTCCCAACAAACCTAGGGAACAGCAGCTGCCAGGGAGCCCCAGGAGGGCCTGTTCCACAGCCATAATGGGAATATCGCCCACGTGGGGCTGAGCACACCACTAATTAGCTAATGAGTTTGTTCCAAATGTCTGGCCACGGTGAGAGGGCCAACAGGAGCAGCACTTGAAAAGCCCCGAACAATGACAAGAGCATTTGTCTCTTGTCGCTGACCCCAGCCCTGCATTAACAAATAGGTCACAAACAACGGTGCTTTGCAGTGATCTAATCCTCCAGCCATATGTCGGCTGCCCGAAAAAACACTGCGCAGAGAACGCCCCAAAGCTCCGCAAAAATCCCAAGGAAAACTCGATAAATATATCCCTGCCGTTTGAAATTTGATTTCCTCACTCTATTGTTCCTCATTTCCTGCGAGCTGGCTTGGTGGATCACATTTTCTGCTACAGTCTCCAGTGCTTGTAAGCAAACAAGACTGAATCTCATTACCCTGATGCATGGCCCTGGCTGCGTGCAATCCGATCTGTAAATCACAGTCATTTTGCTCCATTACTGATTTTCCTTCCCACTCCTAACCTGCAGGTCCTTCAGAGGAATCAATGCAGAAATAGAGACGAGCATCATCTAATGAAGGTGTGTTTAATATTCAGTGCTTCAGTCTGGGTTGAATAGCCAAGTGAGAATCTGCCTCGTGTCTCAGGAGGTTGGGCACCCTCCACTCCAGTGGCAGCTGGAGCTTCCCAGCCTTCCCAGGAAGCCACATGCTTCCACATGGGGTAAATGGGGACTTCAGTCCCTAAGAGCCCAATTTGGGTAATCTGCTAATTAAATAGTCTGGGCAAACACAATCATCATTGTCCTTAGAGCCAAAGCAGCGAGATGTTTCTCAACAAGCACAGACCCTCCCCGGAATTTTCTGAGCTGCCTGCAAGTTGCTGACAGTTATAGAGAATATATTCAGATTATACAACTTGATGTTCACCCCGGGTTATTCTCTCCTGGATTCATGAATATTTCATTGAAATATGCAAAGTCTGAGTTACAGTCTTGTCTGCTTCAATTAGACACACGGATCCACGGGGTCTGCAGCCCTACCACACTTCCAGGGTTTGTCTACAAAGAGAGGAGAACCAAAATGAGAGTTTAGCTCCCATCATATTTAGCCTGGCTTCTCCAAACATCTTTAAATAAGGGAGAAAAGCAGAAGGAGGGAGAGTAGAGCCCAGTGAGCCTGAGTTCAGCTGGAAGCAACCCAAGCTAATCAGAACAGAGCCAGCAGGAGGGGGTTCGTTCCCTTCGTGATGCAGACAAACTTGTAGAACTCTTTCCAATGCAAATATTCCTTTTGACAAGTTCAAAATTAATACACCTCTAATATGGGTATTCAAACCAGACCTTTTCTGAACACGTTGGCAGATTCATGAAAAGAGAAGGGAGAATGCAAGCCCAGCACATTCTGATTTTCTCAAAATGAATGTGCTCTGACAGTGCAGGAGGCAGTTTGAATGTGCTTAGTTCTAGTAATTACCAAGTGTTGTGTTGCTTTAGAAGCTGGAGCTGTTCTCATCTGTGGGCACCTTCCCTCATTCCTTTCTCCTTACTGCTCCAGAGGTGCAGTTTCTCCCATGCCGCAGCAAGAAGCCAAGGCTACTGTGCTGCTTACATTAAATCCCACTGAAGCCTCAGGGTGAAATTCCACAAGTTTTAAATGACCCAAGTCAGGGTGTTATGGTTCCTGCCCTTCCTCCACCACCCCTTCCCATTCCCTCCCTGACACCAGCACCAGCTTATGCCACCTGTGGTGAAGATTAATCAGTTTTTGAGGGGCGAGTGTTGCTTCTCAACCAGTTCAGCTCCCTGAACCAGCTCACCAGGGGCTCAGATCAGCACCCACATCAGCAGAAAAGAGAGGACAGGGCCATGCAAGGCCACACCGATTGCTGAGGAGGTATTTTTCTGGGTTTATAGGACACAAGGAACACATTTGACCTAAAGAGCCTGGATCTGCTGCTTGTTTCCAGGCTGGGAGCACTCACCCATTAGGACCATCTGCACAGTTTGGAGTGGCAGGCTCAGGCCCAGCAAAGCCAGGCTCATTTATTGTTACCATCTGGCTCCCCAAAGCAAGTCACCAAGGCAGAGCCTGGAAGCTCCTGCTGGAGGACAGGCATTCCCTTTTGCTTGGTACAGTTTGTTCTATCCCTCTCAACTTCCTCCTTGTCACAACAAGAGGAATTCCTGCCAGGATGGAGCTGATGGACAGAATTCCTCCTCCTCATTCCTGCAGCCACCCAAAGAGTGTCACCCGGAGAGTCAGACCCTCCCTTTTGCCCCAGGCCCATCCTCAGACTGATAGAGGCTCCATAATAAATTCCAAACTGCAGGATGACCTGGGCAGTTGCACAAGGATCTCACGTGGCCGGGGATTATCCTCACTCCTCCCAGCTGTTTCTAACCTTGAGGGAAAACGCCCTGTGGCGTTCGCTCTGAGGAACGTGTCAGGAGTTACACTCCTGGCTCTGCAGAATCCTCTGGGATTTGGGTCTCCTCTCTCCTGCTGGGACAGGGATTTTGGCTGCTCCTGGCTGGAAAAGGTGACAAAAGGCTTTGTACACTTGTAGAAGAGGAGGGGAAGTGATGTGTACCTACAGCCAAGCACCCAGCCTGTGGCTACTGCGGGCAGAGGACGTGGCCCAGCACAAGGAGTTTCATTTTTGAGCACAAAACCCCAGAAAGCACCACATTCCCCACAGGAACCAGATGCAGCAATTCATCCACCCCTCACCTGGGGCGAATCAGGGGTACCAGCACTGAAATCAGCATTATCACACCACAGTGTGGTGCTCACAGAGATTTGGGGGATCACTGGGACAACTGGAGCTTCCTTCACGTGGGTTTTGCTTCTATGCCTGGAAACCCACCTCAGCTCCAGCCCTGGGAGCTGAGCTGCACAGCTACAGCCAGTTTTAGCTCAAATTTCAGATCCTTGCTCTCAGATGCAAAGATGTGACTCCCCAAGCAGAGCAAGTACTGGAAGGTGCAGGTTTTTTGTATCTTTTAAAGGGAGAGGCTGGAGCAGTGCTGCCACAGCCCTGGATTACAGCTGGATGCCCATCCCAGAAAAGCTGCTAGCTTTCCCCCCTTGACAGATGAAAACTGAGAGCTGTCTGTTTGGTTTGTGTTTGCACAGCATCCAGCTAGTCACTTTAATTAGTTGGCCCAATTTCTGGGTTTCTGATTCCCACTCTTGCAAGTAACTTCCTCCATTCCCAGGCTCACAGAGCCAGCTGAAACTTTCGTATCTGTATGCACGGTTGTGACTCCAAACTTGTCCCTGCTGCCCCATCTCATCCTCAACAGGGCTTCCCAGAAGCTTTCACTCTGTAGAAAGCCCTAAACAACTCTGCAGAGCTGCAAATGCATGGTCCCTGTGTGATAAACAAGCAGATTAAAAAAATTCACCAGCTGGGCTGGAAGAGATTCATGACAAGCCATCAGGACTCCACAAACCAAACAAACTGCACAGCACTGCAGGCAAGAATTCCTCCAGAACGTGTTCGATCCTAACTCTATCCAGCCAAGCTGCTCCATGGATCAGCCCTGCTCTGAGCTCTTCAAAAACTTGGTAGAAGGAAAATGTCCCTCTTCAACAACAGCAAGTCCCAGGAGCCATCTGAGCACCTTAGCCAGTCAAGCAGGTTATAATTGGCTGTAATTAATACTCCTACGAGCTTCCACATTCCTATGGACTGAGATGGAGAAATACAGCATTGCTCCCTGACCCTGTGAACACGAGAGGAAGTCAAAGGGGTCTGTGGCCTCCTGATTTTTAGAAATCAGACATCTCTGATAGGAGAAGGTGTGACGCAAGCACCAGCACTGCTGGGAACTGGCTTTGCAAAGCCTCGTCTTTTCTGGGGCACAAACCACAATAACCTCAATCAAAAATAACTGCAGAGCAAGTTGCTACAGACAGCAAGTTTCCTCTGTCCCTCAAGATGCTTCCACGTCACTCAGAGCATTTTGGGAGGGGCATGGGGTGCAAACCACACCAAACCACAACAGATTTCTGCAGTACTGAAAGTGGCCTTTGGTGAAACATCAGCTGAATAATCCAGTCCAGGAGGGTGGGAACCAAAGAAGCCCAAAATGCCTGATGTCATGTAAACCCCACGTGTGTCAGCAGTGAGCTGGAGGAAGGGTCTGTGGCACCTGCACAGCTCAGCTGAGAAGTTCTTTGCACTTGGCAGGATCTCCAGCACTTGGGGAGGAAGGGCTGGGCTGTGCAGGCCATTTCCTCCAAGAAGCCACCGAGTGACCCTTAAATGCAAACTGGCAGGCACTTCCACACAAGCGCCCTGTGCCTCGCTCTGCCTCGCAGCGCGCTCCAGAGCGTGTCTGCAGCAGCTTTTCCAGCTTGCCCTTGGGAGAGAAACGTGAGACTCCAGTGTTTTCCCTGCAGGCAGGGCAGGACCTCTTGTTTTGCTCTGAGATCAGAGCCCAGGGGAAGGCAGGGAACAGAGATGCTCTCACTCAATGGGTGCCTCTTTCAAGATGTGTCTTGCAGACGCAGCTCCAGTTTGGGAGGTGCCCGGATTTACCGAATCCAAGGAGAGCACAGCGTGCACTTTGCCCGCTCACTCACTTATTCCTGTTATCAGAGGATCATAGACTGGTTTGGGTGGGAAGGGACCTTAAAGCCCATCCAGTTCCAACCCCCTGCCACAAGCAGGGACACTTTCCACTATCCCAGGTTGCTCCAAGCCCCATCAAACCTCATCTTGGGCACTTCCAGGGATCCAGGGGCAGCCACAGCTTCTCTGGACAACCCGGTCTAGTGCCTCCCTATCCTCACAGGGAAGAATTTCTTCCTAATATCCCATCTAACCCTGCCCTCCTTCAGCTTAAGGCCATTCCCCCTTATCACTACACACCCCTGTGAAAAGTCCCCCTCCAATTATATCCTCACATTATCCTCAAACATTTGCTATAAACGCGGCCAGTGCTCAGATTTTGGACTGGACACCTGGTTTTAAGCAGGATGGATGTTCTTATCTTCCCACACATTGGCACAAGACCTTCATGTTTATCACCCTTCCAAGCAGAGGCCGAGAGCAGCAGCCATGTGCTGTTTTCCTCAGCCCTCCTGGGTTTCTCCCAAAAGCTCCATCCCTGTGAAGCTCCTTTCCCCACACTCTCCATGGACTGGCACATTTTCCACCCTCAAGCCTAAAGCCTCCCCTGAGCCTCGCAGGCACTTGGCACGTTCCCCGAAGCCTTCTGCACCCAGAGGGTGCTCAGGGAGATTTAAACACATGCTAAAGTGATTTACTGAACTGTCTGTGCCCCGGGGAGCCAAAAACAGCACAGCTACAAACCACTGGAGGCTGCATTCCTGATGCCAGCTGAGGCAGCAGCCAGCAGGTATCAGGTTGGGAAATGGAATTTATGCTGATCTGGTTTCCAGAGGGAGAAGACACAGGTGCTCACCCTGGAGAAGGGCTGTAGCCCCTTCCCAAGCTGTTTCTGAGGGTCTCCCACAAGTGATTCCAGTCCTTTGTGCCCAGTCCAGACTCTTCCTGTTGCTCCAGAAGTTTCCTGAGCTCCTTCAGCCACCTGGCCCTCCACACTGTCCCCTCCACTTGGAGCTGGAGCTTTCCCACCATCAAACTCTTGCCTCTGTTGCTCATCTGAGCCCTTCCAAGGCATCCTGTGCCCCGTGGTGCTCCCAGGCAATGCCAGAGGCTGAATCATGGAGTTGGGACACACAAGGATCATTAGTCCAGCTCCTGGCCCTGCACAGACACCCCAACAATCCCACCCTGTCCCTGAGAGCGCTGTCCAAACGCTCCTGGAGCTCTGGCATTCCCTGGGGAGCCTGGGCAGTGCCCCAGAACCCTCTGGGGAAGAACCTTTTCCTAATATCCAACACCTAAACCCCTCCTGACATGAAAAGGCACTGAAATCCCAGCTTCTGCAGCAGGGAGGACCAGCAGGGCCATTTCTCCAGCACAGCAGGACATCACTGTGTAACATTAATATGGCAAAGGGACATAACACACCACTGTGTCCTGCTGCCACCTCATCAGCAGCTCCATGAGCTGCTCTGCCTGTAGTGACCACCAGCCCCTCAGCAAAGCTCAGCAAAACCCAAACCCAGTTCCTCTTTCAGCCTGAGAGAGGAAGAGAGGGGAGGAAGGAGGAAGGAAGATGACAAATCCACATTTCAGATGCTGAAAGGAACACGGTGTGGAAACCGATATTTTACAAGTGCTTTTGCTTGCTACTGCATCTTGTGCCAAACACACCTACATGGGCAGGGTTTTTATTACCTGTGCTAATGTCAGTGCCTTACATCACGAGCCCTGTCAGCGTGACGCTGTTCCTTTGCCATCAGCTTCACAGAGAGGGGGCTCAGGTCCCCATTTTCCTGGGGATCTCAAACTCTTCCATTGAAGCAAATGCTGTTTCCAGCTCTACAGGAATACTTCAAGAGAAAGCAGTGCCTTGGCTTTCTATTTAAGAGGCAGAATTGCCTCCTAGGAGTGCTGCATTTGCTAAGAGAGCAGAAAGCAAGAGCACACATCTTGGAGCAAAAACCCCTGGGCAGTGTTCCTTTAACACAGGCCAGATCCTGCTCTCATTTTCACCCAGATATCTGGAGAGGCTTCCGTGAAATCACCCTGGATTGCCGCAGCTGATGTGTCAGAAATCACAACCCAGCACAGCCCTTGGGAGGGATTCATCAGTTTTATTGGGGCTTCCTAAAAAAATCTGCACTCGGTTTTTCCTCTTGCGTTGGACAGGCAAAAATCCCCACTCAGGACAAGTGCCCTGCCAGGGCTCTGCCACCAAAGCAGCAGCTTTTTTCAGCTTGGTTTTCCAAGCAGATGCAGCAGCACGGTGTGGGCTGGGACAGGCGAGGCCACGTGTGTGGATTCTCCCGTGTATCCTTTGAGGCTCATTTCAGCCCCAGCTGATGACAGGCTGGGCAGAGTTTTCACAGCTACTTAATTACTAAACATTTCCTGCAGATACTCAGCTGAGGAGAGGAGAGAGGTCAGAGCAACGAGGGACAGCCCAACCCCAGAGAATCCACACAGACCTATAGGAAAACAAGGCAGCACTGGACAGTGTGGAATAAATCAGAGTGACAGCAGGGCTGGGAACTCTGAGGGGACTCCCGAATGCAGGAAAGGGCAGAGTGGAGCATCCTGGAACCCACAGCTGCACCTGCATCCGTCCGGCCACACACAGAGCCCTTCAGTGCTCCATCTTCCCTCCGCTTCCTCCCTCTTGTCCTGCCCGTCTGTGCCCTGAATAGGCGGCTTCAGCAGGAGCACAGTGCCCGGATTCTCTGGGGTTTCGCGGCACATCCGGAGCTCCGCTCCAGCGGCCCCTTCGCCTCCTGCGCTGCCCGGGATGTGGCACCGCGCACATCCCCAGCGAGGGAACCTGCTCCTCCTCCTCCTCCTCCTCCCTCCGTGTCCCCACGGCTGTCACCATCCACCCTGGCACTGCCCAAATTCCTGCCACGCGCGGTTCCTTCTCCAAACACCTCAGCCTTAGGTCAGCACAGCCCTGGGAGCTGTCATTGGGACACGGTCCCCACAGCCCTGGGAGCTGTCATTGGGACATGTCCCCTACAGCCTGAGAGATGTCCCCTGGGCATGTTCCCCCACCCCAGCAGCCCTGAGGGGAGGGGACACCTCCCCAAAAGTCCCCCCAAGGCAGCAGGAGGCGAAGGAGGAACCAGGGCCACTCTTGCCACACTTCCAGAGGAAGGCATGACGTGAGCTGTGGCTTAATTGGTTATTAATAACTTCTTTGTTAAGCAGCCAAACCCTAAGGAGGAACCGAAATTTGACTACCCCGCTGGAGAGCTCAGTCACCGATCATTCACAATTTCTCCCTAGGTTTGGTGGTTTTTTTTTTGGAACCGCAGCTCCCCCTGGGTGAGTCACAGCGGTGACAGCACGGCCCCCTCACCTACGCACACGGCACAGGCTTGTGGGGTGGGTTTTTCTTTCTAATTCCTAGAAAAATAACAGATGCTCTTATTGAGGGGGAGATTCTTGGAATCCGTTCAGGCCCCGGGCTGTGCCTGGATGTGACCAAATTCCCGGCTCCCCTCCAACAAGCCCCGTGGGAGCCTCGGAGCTCCCCTGCCCATGGGTGGTGCCTCCCCCCACGGCAAACAGCGACAGCAAACAGCCTCCACACCCAAACCCCGCAGCTCCTCCCGCTTTCCTTGGAACTTCCAGTGAAAGGGAGCCTTTGCGTTTGTCTCCCGTGCGAGCCAGAGCCGTGCTGCGACCCTCTGCACCTCCACACTGCGCTGACAGAACGCGGCACGGGGCGGGTTCCAGCTGCAGCTGGCTGGGAATGGCTTCTGAGGACCCACAAGAGCTGGCAGAGCATTCCCCACTCCCATCCGTGCTGCAGCACCAGCCTATCTAAGAAATTTTAGCGTGGGGACCTCGCCTTCTCCATGGCCCAGGCAGGCAGCCCAGCACCAAGGGTGAAGATTGGAGGCCAGACGCAGTTGCTCATCCCAGGAGTGGCCACTGGGCATTTCCAGAGCAGGATTCAGCAGAAAACATTCCTCCCACAGCTCAAAGCAGAGCCTGACCCGCATTGAGGGCACCCAGCAGGCCCCAGAGTTACCCCCAGGTGTGTCAGTGACCACAGCAAGGCTCCAGGACAGAGCCAAGGACCAGGACACCACACATGAGACCAGCTGGCCACAGAGAACCTGCTCCAGGTGGCTCTGGACATCCTTTTCAGGTCACACCAGGGAAGGACAGCTCACCTTTTGCTCTTGGTGCATTCCAGGGAGCAGCAGGACCTCGGGAGTAGCTCCAAGACACGGCCACAAGAGAGAACACTCCCTCCTCATCAGCCCAAACCCAAGAAGTGGCCTCCACATCCTTTTATAGAGCCCAGGGAGGCAAATAACCTCCTGTTGTGCTGGCCCTGATGATTAATTAACTCATGAATGGTTCACACCTCTGTCAACCATCCTGGCCCGAGCCCCCATCCCAGCCTGCCCAGAGCCAGGCACTGACCTCATCCAGCAGCCCAAAGCAGAGTCCTGGGAACTCCCAGGAAGCCCCCACTGTTTGTTCCCCTGCAGCTGCTCTCTCTGAGCTCTCCCTCCTCACCAAAACCTCCTGGTTCCCAGGAGGCCAATCCCAGCCACCATCCAAGGCTGTATCCCCTCCAAGAGGCTGCTCAGGGTGACCTTGGCAGTGATCCTTTCTTGTAGGTTTGGGGTTGAATTCCACACCTGAGGCTTCACGACTTCCAGTCCTTTTCCAGATCCGTTTTTGGGGCCAAAAGCAGAAAGTGAGGTCCCACCACCAGCCCCCTGCCCTCGGGCTTCTCCCAAGGCAGCACAATCCCACTTCCCAGCCCACCCACATAGGGGCAAGTGGGCCCTGCTCTGATTTACCAGCCCAAAAACCCCAACACCAGCCCCAACCACCCATGCTGACCCTGAGGAGATGCAGCTCCACATCTGGAAACCACCAGCCCCTCAAGGAGCCTTTCATGGCCACGCTGCACCCAGTGTGGCCAATTGTCTCTGGGCCTTCTCCTCTTGGAAATGTTTTCCTACAGGTCCTGTGGGGTAGTGTGAGCTCCAGAGGGGTCTGATCCTCTGTGCTCAGCTACACCAGGGTGTAAATGGTGACACCAGCTCCTCAGCGAGGGCTGAGGTTGGGTTACACACGAGATCCGATGCTCAGGAGTCACCAACGTGGCCCCAGCTCTAGGGGAAGGTGCTGACAGTGGGATCCTGCCTGGGAACCCTGACGTGGCGTTTTCCAGCCCAGACTGTCCCTTCCTCTCCATGCAGGGCCTCAGTGGGGCTCCCACTTCCTCGAGAGACATCCAGATCCCCATCCCAGCTGATGCCATCCCCAGGCAGCTACAGCCTTTATCCTACAGGACTTATCCACATTCACCATCCCAGGCATGAGCCTGAATCCCAGCTGGATCCCACAAGGCCACGCTGTGGGGCAGCATCCATCCCTGTCCCTACCCTAGGAGCAAAGCCCTGGCTCTGCAATGAGCCCAGCACCATCCAGGCCCAGCTCAAAGCCCATCAAGAGGCAAAGCCAGGCTTGAGACCCCCCCCTCCTCTCCCATGGGCAGAGAGCAAGGGGTCACTGAGGTCCTCAAGGGGCCAGAGAGGAGCCAGGGAGCCCAGACTGGTGTCCAAAGCTCCCCAGGCCGCAGAGGAAGGGGAAGAGGCTCCCCTCCCTCCTCTTCCTCCCTCCTGCATGGGGATTTTGCAGCCAGGTAAACACAGGATGTTGATGAAACAGGGCTGGGCAGATTGGGCAACCTGGGAGTCAGCAGGAGCTCCAGGCAAATCCCAACGCCTGGAACGGCCCTGCAGCCAGGAAAGGGCAGTGCCAGAGCCCCTGGCACCTTCCTCTGCCTGTCCCTGGGGTCACGGAACCCCCCTGCTTGCAGGGAGAGGCAGCGTGGGCTGGTGGCCAAACCCAGGACAGGCTGGGCTCCCACGCTCTGCTCTGAGCCCTCGGGAGATCCACGCATCCCTTGGGATCTCCTTGCAGGCTGAGCTGAACTCAGCACCTAACTCCAAAGTTCAAGCTTTGACCCCCAATCAACAGCAACCATGTGGCACCTCCCGTGTCCCTCCGAGCCCTGGGGACATGCAGGGCACAGGGATGAGGGGACAGATCCGCCAGGATCCCACGGCTGGCACAGCGGCTCAGGGAATCCGGGGAGCAGCTGAACGCTGCAGCATTTGCCTCGCAGCCCAGGCAAGGGGCCACACACTGCTCTGGCACCAGCCCGGCCTCTCCTGGGGTGCTGCTGTCACCCCCAGAGTGACCGCGTGTGCTCAGGCAGCCGCCAGGGACGGCGAGCCATGAGCGGGCCACCAGCGAGCCACGAACGGGCCACCAGCGAGCAGAAGGGACCTGGACCCCGCAGCGGGAGCACGGAGCCAGAGGGATCGGAGCGAGGGAAGGGGTTGTCATGTTGGAGGTGTCAGAGAGGTCGAAGAGGCTGCCGGCCTTGTTAGAGCCGCAGTGGAGGGGCAGCTGGCGCTGTCCCCAATGTCTCCGGTATCCCCGGTGTCCCCAATGTCTCCAATGTCCTTGGTGTCCTCGGTGTCCACAATGTTTCCGGTGTCCCCAATGTCCTTGGTGTCCCCAGTATCCTCAATGCCCCGGTATTCCCAATGTCCTTGGTCTCTCCCCTGTCCCCAATGTCCCCAGTGTCCCCGATGTCCCCAGTGTCCCCGATGTCCCCAGTGTCCCCAATGTCCCCGGTGTCTCCAGTGTCACTTGGGGCACTGCTGCCATCTGCTGGCAGGATCCCATCCTGCTCCGGTCCTGAGCCCGTGACCCCGCTGTCCTGTGTCCCCTCCCAGGCACTCTGGGACCACGAGTGGCTCCAGACCGGACACCTCAAGCTTCCCCCAAAACCTCTCTGCTGCCTCAGGAAGCCAAACCCCAAAACTGCTCCTGGTGCCCTTCCCTGGCACAGCTGATTGCCCCAAACCCCAAAACTGCTCCTGGTGCCCTTCCCTGGCACAGCTGATTGCCCCAAACCCCAAAACTGCTCCTGATGTCCTTCCCTGGCACAGCTGATTGTCCCAAACCCCAAAACTGCTCCTGATGTCCTTCCCTGGCACAGCTGATTGTCCCAAACCCCAAAACTGCTCCCGGTGTCCCCCGCTGGCACAGCTGATTGTCACCCCAGTAACCCACTCCTGGGCTGCAGGTTTCTCCCCCACCAACGCCTTCCAGTGCCCAGACACCCTCCCTGCCCTATTGTTCTGCCTGTGGGATGGCCTGGAGTGGCTTTTACATCCTCCAGTTGGGGCTGATGGGCCAGGGCCTTGGCCACAGCAGTGGTGGAGCAGCGGCTCTGCTGGGCTGCTTTCGCCAGGGAACATCCAGCTCCATCCTCCCCAAAGCTGCTGAAGAGCAGAGGAAGCTCACCCCAAGATGATTTCCTGCTGCATTCCCATCCCCTGGGTCTCTCTGGGACGTGGGGATTTGCTGAATCCCATCCTCCATGTGACAGCCGAGCACATGCGGAGCTGCTTCCCACGGCCTCCCTGACCTTCCCGGCCTTCCCAGCATCTCCGTGTGCCCTGGGAGCAGCACATCCCGGGATAACCACTGGGGACTGACACCCTGCACATCCCTCTCCGCCTCCCAGGGGCACTGGGAGCCTGGAAGTGGCCTCAGCGAGGTGGCACAGGCCGTTTGCTTTTGGGATGCGGTCGGGAAGTGGGAATAAGGTTTGGAAGAGGCGAATCTCCGAGCCCATGTCCCCACAGCGGCCCTACAAGCACCATGGCTCATCCCAGCCCGGGCAGATGGCAGCAGCATCCTGCTCCTCGCTGGAAAATGCCCAAATCCACAGGCAGGGACTGAGCTGCAGCTGTCCCTGCTTTAATTCCTCGCAGCAAAGCGAGGCAGGGTCTGGCGGATTTTCCGTGCGCTCCGTGCCCCAGCCCACACACAGGAAGGCTGAACAGCTCCAGAGACCTTCCCACTGGGAATGATACCTAGCATGAGAGTCCTGCAGACTCAGTGCCTGCTGACGCCCACGGGAGCAGCAGGAAGTTTTAGTGCTCAGTTTTAGTATAAAAGGGAATTAAAAAAAAAATTTTTTTTAATTCCCTAAGCCCTGCAGAAGAAAACTGGGAAAAATCAACCCCCTCAAGGGGCCACAGCCCAAAAAGCCAATGTCGGTTGTGCCGAAAGCTCACTGTTCAGAGCTGAACCGCGGGGTGCTCGCTCTGAATTCCAAAGAAACCAGGTGTGTGCATCCACCCACCTCCCTCCGCCTCCGCCGTTCCCACCCGCCGCGATTTTCTTGCTTCTGGAACAACCATTCCCGCCAAGCCCCCTTTTGGCAGCTCCGCCAGAGACTCCCCCATCAGCACTGCCCGTGCTCTCCAAACACCCTTCCCAATATCCCCAACCCGCGCCCAGCCCGTCGCCGTCCCGCTTCCATCCAAGCCCCGCTGCTCACCGCGGAGGAGACGCCAAATCCTTCTGCCATCCTTCGGCACGTGGGTCCCCTG
Organism: Anthoscopus minutus; assembly: GCA_013399455.1. Taxonomy (NCBI): domain Eukaryota; kingdom Metazoa; phylum Chordata; class Aves; order Passeriformes; family Paridae; genus Anthoscopus; species Anthoscopus minutus. The sequence goes on along the minus strand of VWYI01025409.1, from coordinate 58,733 downwards.
GCACCCGGCTGGGCTGGCAGGGCTGCCCCCGCCTCCGCCGCACATCTGGCCAGCTGTGGCCGCGGCGGGGCCCGCGTGGTGCCCCGGCAGCGCTGACATCAGCGCGGTTTCCTGCCCGCCGGCGCCGCCGCACCGCGGGCGCAGCCCCGACCCCAGAGCCCCGAGGGCTGCGAGCTCCAGGCAGCCCCGGGACCCCTCCAACAGACCCCCGGGAGCCATGGAGTCGGTGGCCCTGTACAGCTTCCAGGCGACGGAGCAGGACGAGCTGCCCTTCCAGAAAGGGGACACCCTGAAGGTACCGCGGGGGACGGGGTCCGCAGCCGCGGGGAGGTTGGGTGATGTGGCTTTGGGGGGATGGAGTGGGCGCTTGGTGACGCCGGTGCTTTCTTTGTCCCTGATTTTAATGCTTCTGGGGCTTTCTGTGGGATATAAGGAGCCAGCCTCGAGGATTTTGGAGTGTGGAGTAGCATTCCCTGCTTGCCTGTGCCGCCAGAGATGAGCACCCGCAGCTGGGACATGGAGTTCGGCCTCCCTGGCTATCAGTGCCAGCAGCTGTGCTCTGCGGCAGCTCCTCGGGGCTGGGACACGTTTGCCCAGTCCGGGGGGCACTGGAGGTCACAGGGATCCGGCAGCAGGGAGCATGTGCCCAAACACCAAACACCCAAACACCCCCTCAGGCACTGGCGCTGGGGTGGGCTCTTAGATGCCACCTGGGAATCCCAAAATAACTTCAGGGGGACTCAGAACATCCCTGGGGGACAGCAGCCCTGCAGTGGGACTGAGGGAACGCCCTCCCTGCCCATCTGCTCATCCCCCCCGGGCTCCTCCCCGACCCCTGGCACCCTGTAGCCCCCCGGGGAGGGCGGGGGCTCAGCCCGGCTGGAACCCAGAGCCCCGAGCCAGCAGTGCCGTCCCTGCCTCCCGGCGTGTATTCCCCGTGCCCTGAGCCGGGGTTTCGGATCCTGTTTTCACAGCTGTGCCGGCCCCGGGCCCCTGCGTGGGAGGCTGGAAAATGTTGTCACACGGAAGCGGTGTCAGCACCCACTGCCACCGGCCCGGGGGACGCGGGGGCCCGGCTCACGTCCTGGCTGCTCCAGGGACAGATTTCACCCTCTTCCCTGGGCAGGGGTTTAGGATAACACCAGGCTCTGTGACCCCAAAGCCCTCAGGGTGTGTCAGAGCTGTCAGAGCCTCCTTTTCCCCCCGGGGATGCCTGTGGGGTCTGAGGCAGCAATGGGGTCCCACTGAGCCCCTCTCCCAGAGGCGTGGCAGCCAGGCTGACACCTCCCTGCTCCTCTCCCACCTCAGATCCTCAACATGGAAGATGACCAGAACTGGTACAAGGCTGAGCTGTTCGGCTGCGAGGGCTTTGTCCCCAAAAACTACATCAAGGTCAAGCCACACCCGTAAGTACCAGCCCACCAGCCAGGCAGCAATCCCAATTCCCAAAGGTCTGCCACGAGCCAGGGTAGTCCCACACGTGGGGAAACTGAGTCACAGAGGTGGGGTCTGCCTGCCGGGTCAGTCTGCCAGCGCCACGACAGCCCGAGGGGACAGGAGGCAGCAGCACACCCACATATCCCCAAAAATCCAACCCTCACACCGAGCTCCACTAAATAAATGATAACCGGGGAACAACAAAGCGTTATGGGATTACAGTTGCATTAAACACAATCGTATTACTGGTTATTAAAGCCCAGCCTAATCCATCCCTGATTGAACCTGTGTTTTCGGTATCCTTAGCCCCTGGTAAATCACATTTAAATGCCAGAGCGAACGCGTGGGCTCGGGGCAGCCCGGGGCACATCCCACTGCTTCTCCAGCTTGGGATAACAACCGGGACGGGCGAGACACAGCCTCTTCCATGCAGCACCTGGAGGGCTGGCTCTGTGCTAAACCCCGTGGCTGATCATCCACCGGGCAATTTTTACAGTAGCAGAGAGAATCTTCACGGCCCAGGGACCTGAGAGAGCCGGGCCCGGCCTTGGCGGGGGTGGGACACGGGGGCTGCTCCTGCAGCTCCTTCGGGCAGCTGCCGGCAGTGCGGCCAGGAGGGGTTTGTCCTGGCACCGAGGCTTTCTGCTGGACACCTGGACGGACTGGTCCCTTCACCAGGGGCCAAAGGACGCGGAGGAGGGGACAGGGAGCAGAGCAGGGGACCGAGACGCGCGGTGTCACAGCCCAGGCGACAGGACGCGGTTGCGACTGTCGGTGACGCTGCCCCCCGAAAATGCCGGGATGAACCAGGAGGGGGAAGGAAGGAAGGAAGGAAGGAAGGAAGGAAGGAAGGAAGGAA
>VWYI01025409.1:0-55951 GCA_013399455.1 Anthoscopus minutus | reverse complement strand
AGAAACTACCGGGGGAGGGTCCCAGCCCTGCGAGGAGCCCGATGGAGACACGGCACCGGGAATCTCGGTACCTCCACCCCGCAGGGTGCCGGGTGCGGCGCTGGGGTGTCCCCGGGGTGGCTCAGCGCGGTGCCCCTCGCAGGTGGTACGCGGGCAGGATCTCCCGGCACCGGGCAGAGGAGCGGCTACTCCAGCGCAACCACCTGGGAGCCTTCCTGATCCGAGACAGCGAGAGCGCCCCGGGAGAATTCTCCCTCTCCGTCAAGTAAGTGCCTTTGGGACGCGCGGCAGGAGGGGAAGGGGTCCCTGCAGCCCCCGCTTTGGGCACCGAGGCATGGGGACACCCTCGTGTGTTCTGGGGAAGAGCTGAGCCTGTCCTGGCCGCCTCGGAGCGGCTGCGGAGCCGTGTCCCCAACACATCCAGCACAGCCTCGCACAGGACCTTCCCCTCCTTCCTCTCCTGCACAGCTCCGCCTCCATCCCCGCTGCTTCCTGCTCCTGCACCGCTGCCTCGCTTGGGGACCTCTAAACGCATCACCCGTGGGTGATGATGGGGCTGGGGCCGAGCTGCACGCACAGCCCGGGGACACGGCCCGGGGAACAAAGCCCGGAGAATCCCCTGGGACTCAGGGCTGCAGCATCCCCTGGGACTCAGGGCTGCAGCATCCCCTGGGATGCAGGGCTGCAGAATCCCCTGGGACTCAGGGCTGCAGCATCCCCTGGGACTCAGGGCTGCAGAATCCTCAGGACTGCGGTACAACGAGCAGAGCCTGTCCCCGGGCATCTCACCCCTTCCCTGCCCCGGCCTGGGGAGCAGGGGCCAGTCCCAGGCCAGCCAGGCACTTTCTCACACGTTTAATCCCTAATTGAACGTTTCGGGAGGTTCTTGCCGCTAATGAAAGGAGCCGTGCTGTGCCGTGCTTCACCGGCAGCGCGGCCGGGTCCTGCCCCTGCCCGCGGGCCTGGCAGTGCCTGGCACCCCAACCCCTCACCCCAGGCACACCCTGTGGGGTGACAGCGAGGGAAATCCTGCCTGCCCCGTCCTCCTGCAGCGCGGGGCTCCCCAGGGGCACAATCCCAGCCTCTGCAGCCTCCTGGCGTGTGCCGAGACCTGCAGCTCTCACCGCGCCTTCCTCAGGTGTGGCCCTGGACAAAGCCACCTGCCCTCCACGTGGCTGCCACCTCCCCTGAGCCCTCGCTGTGCCAGGGCCTGCCCCGAGCCTTGGCTGCCTGCGGGGTGAGTTTTAGCAGGGCTCAGCTGTGGGTCCTCATTGCAGGGCCAGGAATGACCCCAGTGCCACCATCACCCCCACCATGGCAGCAAGGGTGCAGTGAGACCCAGGGGCTCACCCCGACCCTGCCAGCACCCCCGGGCTTTACCCACCTCAGGGGATGCTGCTGGGATGTCCCCAGGGTGACAGCCCTCCTCCTTCTGCAGCTGCGGGAAGCATGTCCAGCACTTCAAGGTGCTCAGGGAGAGGAATGGCAAATATTTCCTCTGGAAGGAAAAGTTCAACTCCCTCAACGAGCTGGTGGATTTCTACAGGACGACCACGGTCGCCAAGGAGCAGCAGATTTTCCTGTGGGATGAGGACCTGACCCAGGAGGTACCACCATGGATGGGTCCCAAACCCCTGCATGAGCCCCCTCGAGGCTCAGTGTCCCTGCAGAGCGGGACAGGGACATCCCTGGCTGGCATTTATCCTTTGGCTCAAGGGGGTGAGGAGCAGGAGAGGGTGCAGCAGCCTGAGACAGGCAGTGCTGGAGGGAGGAGGAGCTCCTGGAGCAGCTCAGCAGGGCAGGGCAGGGCAGGGCACACATCACTGTCCCTCAGGCCAGAGGTGATGCCCAGGGCAGGTGGCACAGCCAAACTCCTGCAAAGCCAAGCCCTGGGGCACTGGTTGTGGAGGTGACAAAACTGGACTTTGGGAGCTGGGATGGGGAAGGTTCCATCACCTGGAAGGACCTGGGAAGGAGAAGGTGCCAGCTGCCTCCAAGGTTGCCCTGGGCACCCACCTTGGGTGTCCCAGCAGCAAGAACAGGGAGTCTTGTGCCCTGAGGTGTTCCTCTGCAGCTGGGGTTGTCCCCAGCACTCCACTCCTCCCTTTTCCAGCTTCTGTCTCTTCCAAGCAGGCATCCCAGGGCTCGTCCTCATCCCGTGGTGGCACGGTGTGCCCATCACCCTGAGGACCCAGGCAGTGCTACCCAGTGCCGGGGACCCCTCTCCTCCCGCCAACCCCTGCCCTCGGCTTCCCTGCAGGTGAAGAGACCCCGATTCGTGCAAGCCCAGTTCGACTTCTCAGCCCGGGAGGGCTCCCAGCTGCCCTTCCTCCGTGGGGACATCATCGAGGTCCTGGATTGCCCTGACCCCAACTGGTGGCAGGGGAGAATTTACGGCCGCGTTGGGCTCTTCCCGCGGAGCTGCGTCCACCCCGTCTGCGAGTGACCGTCACCACCGCGCTGCCCATGACCGGGCAGGACCCGGCCCCGATGTCCCCACTCAGCAGAGCTGCCCCGTGCCCATTGAGTGCCCCTTTGTCCCCAGGTGCCTGGCCCTTGTGCCACCCTGAAGCCTCAGCTGTGGCTCCCCTGACCCCCAGAGCTCCGTGACCCCCAGGGATGGGGCTGCTCCCCGGGGAGGGAGTGGGGAGGGTTCAAGCACAGCCATAAAGACTTCTCCAGAGCCACAATCCAGTGGGGTGACAGCAACAGAGGCAGTGAGCCCAAAACCCCAAACCTTGGCTCCTCTCCAAACCCCATAAGGAAAGCCCCAGCTCCAGGGAGGGCTGCAGGCAGCCAGGACACAACCAGGATCCAAAACTCCACGGAGGAATTCCAGGACTCAGGGTACCAGGGAAGGCTGATCCAGGGGGATTCCATCCTGTGGGTGCTGTCCATAGCTGCAAATTGTGGCGCTTTTTTATATTCTTTTTTATTTAGGGCCAGTAAAATGTGTTTGGGTGTTGCCCTCGAGTGTGGCTGCTCCTTTTCCAGCACTGCCAGGGTGATCCCATCCCTCCATTCACGCAGCTGCTGCTTCACTGTGGTTTTGCTTCCCTGCAGCCCCCATTTCCCCACCCCAATGCCTGCCCCAAACCCCTCCCAGGGATTTTCTGCCCCCACAAAAGCCCCCCACACCTCGCACCATCTGGGATGCACTCAGGGAATGCCGTGCTCGGAGCACCCAACTCGCTGCACCAGTGGATTTAAACATCACATCCCAAATAAATACAAAATACCACCCAAATCCTCATTTTTCCCCTCTCCAAGCACCCCTTCTCCACCCCAGGGGCTGTCAGGGCACCAGGCAAAATAGGCATGACAGAAGATACTGGCACACATCAGGGTGATGGCGTGGATGGCACAGCCACGGGCCCAGAACAGGAGTTCTGAGATGTCCTTGAGAGCCACACTCAGGTGTCCCACAGCCTTGGGGGGCTGCTGGGTGTCCAGGCTGGCTGAACAGGAACCTGGCACAGAAATATGGTGAGTGTAGGGGACAGATGACATTGGGGACAGCCATGTCCTGGCGGGAGGCACAGTCCTGGGGAAACTGTGTTAGTCTCCAGCATCGCCCTAGCCCCATCCCTGCCCAAATCCCAGCCACACCCCACAGCATCACCCTCCTCTGAAGCACGAGGCATTGGCCAGACCCCAGATTTTGGACCCAGCCTGGGCAGGACTTATCCCAAAGCTGCTGCATTTATAGCTCAGCCCAGCTTATTTACAGCTCTACAAAATTTCCTACACAGCCATCTGTTCATCTCAAAAAGCAGAAGTAAGAAAAAATAAAAAATAAATAAAGCCATGAAAGCAGCTCTAGCTGGAACTCCCACTGCTGCCTGGTGCTGCAGGAAGAGAAAACAGCCTGAGCTTAAAAATGCACGCAGTGATCCATGGGGAAGGAGAAATCCCTGTCTGGAATGTCAGTGAGCCACAGAGGATAGAACCAAAAAGCAATGGAAGGAACCTTAGAGCTCATCTCCTTCCACCCCCTGCCATGGGCAGGGACACCTTCCACTATCCCAGGTTGCTCCAAGCCCCATCCAACCTGGTCTTGAGGCCAAAAGATCATGGAAAAGCAGGAATGTCGGGGTGAGGTGGGAGCTGGGTGTGCCAGGTGGCTGCTGGTCCGGGCAGGGAAGGGAGAGCAGAGCCTGGCACAGCCCGGGCTGGGCGAGCTGGGAAAGGATCAGGGGTTCCCATCCTCACACCACCACCTCGGCACGGAGCAGCACCCAACACCCGCGGGAGTTTCCAGCCAGGCACCACGGCTGGGACTTTTTTTTAAGGAACCTTCCAGCCCAAACCATGATCCCGGGATGTGGCATCCCCACCCCGCTGCGTGCAGGGACAGTTGGGACCCCCTGACAACTACTCAGGACCCAACCCACCTTTCTCCGCGCTGAGGAAAATCTCAAACTTGCAGCTTAAACAGCTTTTTTCCCCTCTCCCAAGCACATTTGCTTGGCTTTGTCCCTACGATCCGCAGCGTCCTGCTCGCACTAATCACCCGACACTGAGGAAATCGCAGCAGCGACTCCCGCCCCGGGCGGGCAAAGCCCTTCGCAAACATTCATTATCCATCCTCGGGAAAGCTGTCCTGCCTTGTCACACCCTTGTCACCGGCAGCGAAGCCAGCGCCGGGGAGGGGCTACGCAGGCCCTGACACAAGGGGGGCAATGCGGGACCCCCAATCCCCGGCATCGCTGCCCATCCCCTTCCCACCCTCCGGACACGGAGCATGCCAACAAACAGCGGCTGCTGCTGCTGTGCTGCTGTGCTCCGCACAGCCCAGCCAAAGCCCTGACCCAGATTCGCTCCTTGTTATTGTCTGCCCTGCCGGGGACGCTGCTGGCCCCGTGGCTCCGTGCCCGGGCATTCCCCAGCGCTGACTGCGCCGCCCCGANGCACCGGCACCGGCAGCGGGCGGGGATGTGCGGGCAGAGCTGCCCTGTGCCACCCGCCCGAGCTGCCCCACGTGTGAGCGCGGCCGGGAGCAGCCGCGGCTTCCCGGGAAACCGGGCTGGAGGCGGCGTGGAGAGGCTGCACCGAGCGCCCCGTCTGCATCTCCAGCGCTTTCATCCATAAAGTAATCCAAGGGCTTGTTTTCCCTACATGAGCCGGGCTGAGTGGAGGCGCTTTGCAGGCCCGACCGGCCCCACCAGTCTCCCCAAAACCCCCGGTGTCCCCGAAACCCCCGGTCGGCACCTGCCCACGAGGAGCAGCTCCCGGTCACCGGCCCGCGGCCGCAGCTTCCTCCAGATGTCCATGCTGAAGAGGGGGCTGGTGCTGTTGAGGACGGAGGTCAGGGATGACACGAGCGCTGCCATCATCCCCGCGGTCATCAGACCCCGCAGCCCTTCGGGTCAGGGAGCGGCCGAAGCGGGAGGGATGGGACGGGATAACCCCGGGACGGTGCCTACCCCTCTGCAGCCACACGCTGGGATCTCCCCTGGGGCGAGGATGGAGTTTGGGAACATTCAGCTGCACCCCGCGATCTCACATCCCCTGAGCTCACTTTTGGAGCGAACATCAGAGGGGCTGTGCCGTGCACAGACCCTCCCAGAGCATCCCTGGGGTGCCCCCCAGCACAGACCCTCCCAGAGCATCCCTGGGGACCCCCCCAACATCCAAGCCCTGGCAGCAGCCCCAGGGTGCAGCAAAGCCCGGTGGGTACAGAGTCACCCCCTGGCACCCACCTCTGGCCATCAGCTCCACCACCAGCCTGGGGCAGGCGATGTTGGAGCAGCCCATGGTGGCCTCACACACCCGGGTGCACTCTCCGGGTCCACTCAGGCCACGGCGTCTGGGGGACAGAGGCAGGAGACATCTTGAGACCTCTGAGAGGGCTGGGACCAGCCCTGCTCCCCTTCACCCCCCTCATGCCCCCTCCCACTGGGCAGGTGTTGACCCTTTGCCATGGCCACGATGCCCAGACCTCGGCAGGACACCGGCTGGAGAAGCAAGGAGCACATCCCACGTGAAAATCCACCTCTGCCTCGCCCACCTCATTCCCACCCTCAGCACCCACACACCAGGATCCATCCCACCCCTCACCTCCTGCTGCCCACACCCTGCCCAGTGCAGGCTGGATCTATTCCCACGTTAAATCCAGTGACAGCTGCCCTGGGGGGATCTCCAGAGCCCCACCAGGACCTGGGGTCACAGCCAGAGGCAGCAGAGCTCCGGGGCAGGCATTGCCCATCCCCACCCATGGGACCAGCCAGGTTCCTGCACTGTTGTGGCAATTTCCTGGGCATGGGCAGCACCAGCAGCTCCTGGGATTTGCGTGGCAGCGAGCCAGGACCATCAACACCCAATTATTTCTGTGTCTCAATGAGCGCTGAACCCTTTTTTTTTTTTTTTTTTAATTGTTATGCTCATAAAATATTGAAATGGATGGAAATTAGTGTCAGGCATAAATATGGATGGGCTGCCTGGCTGCACCCGCCCAGGCAGGAGCGCGGGGATGAGCACAGGTGATCCCTGCACAGGCCTGGCAGCACTGCCCTGGTTCTCCTGCCTGGTGACCTCCACCTCAGCCTCCCAGCTGGTCTCAAACACCTCGGGACTTTCCACAAAGGAGCGTGGGGCGTGCTGGGAGCACGGCTGGGTTGTGGGCAGGCCACAGGCCGTGCTCAGCACATCCCAAGGATGCCAAAAAGCCCAACCCAGGCCGCCTCTCCCCAAGGTCAGGGCCAGCGCTGAGGCTCCGGTGACTCCGTCCTGCAGCAGCTGTGAGCAAAGCTGCCACCAGCGCTCCGTGCCTCAGTTTCCCCTCTCTCAAACACCATGTTGTGCATGGCTCCATGCAAATCCTTGGTGGCTGGAGGGTGGAGGACGTTCCAAAGGGCAAGGCAGTGTCTGGATGTTGTATTCCAGCTGAAATGCCAGCCCCAGGCCTCAACTCCACCAGTGAACACTTGGTGGGACCTCAGAGCGAGTGGGAAGCAGGAGCCCCCAAGCCAGGAACAGAGCCCAGTGCCATACCCCCCTGCCTCACTTTTAGGCCCTCTGCTAAAAATGGAAAATTAATTAGGACCTTGTAATGAACGCTTCCATCTGCAGGAAAGGGGCCGTGTCTGCAATGGACGCTGCCTGTCCAGCTGGATCCACCCGGGGACGCCTGGAACGATGAGGAGCAACCTGCTCAGCCACAGCAACCCAGGGGCTGCACCCAATTCAGGGGCTAAATTCACCACGTGGGGTGAGGAAATGGGGATGGGGAACCCAGGTGTCCTCACCCCTCAGGATCAGGCGGTGATGCTGCAGGTGTGGGGCTCTGCCACCCCGATCCGCCCCCAGCAGCAGAGCCAGCACACAGCACATGGTGGCTGGGATGCAGCATTTACCCCACATGCAATAAATCATTAGTGCACACACCCCGTGAAAGAGCCTATAAATCTCCTGGCACAACAAAAACACCTGGAGCGAGCGGCTGAGGCGGTGAAAACCACAACACGCTCCTGCCACGCCACGCACACCCACACCCCAGCACCCATCTGGGCCATCTCCTGTCATTCCCAAAGAGGTGTTGGGTGCTGGCTCAGTGCCCACCCCTGTCCCATTTGCTGTCCCCATCGCTGCCAGCAGCGCTGGGATTTCACCTAAAACACCCAGGTTTGGTTCCAGCTCCCTGAGTCCCCGCTGCACCAATCACTGACCAGGCCACGACGTGGGGATCTCATCCCAGCCCCGGGAAATCCCTGCAGTCACAAAGTCCCCAGCTCCACCTGAAACCCTTCCTGAGCTGACATTCTTTGGGAGCAAAACCCTTCCATCCTTGGTGTGACACTTGGGGACATGGTGCAGTGTTGGACCTGGCAGCGCTGGCTTGGACTCGGTGATCTTTTCCCGAATGATTCCGTGATCCCAACAAGCAACTGTGCCATCCCTGTGTCCCCCAGCCCTGCTGCCACTTCCTGCACAGGCCAGGCCAGGGCTGGGCACGAGCCCACGCAGGATTTGTCACTGTGGAACGAGCAGGGCCACCCTGGCTGCAGAGAGGAGCACTTTGATGGCCCAGCAGCCGGACAGACGGGCGGCTTCGCCTCGGGAGCCTGACTCAGGCAGGGCCCTCGTTTATCCGGCTGTGAATCCAGATGAGCCACACCAACGCCAGGGACAGACACACAGCCCATGGCACTCTCCTTTTTTGCATTGGCGCAAGAATCTGACCCCAATTCCTGAAATTCGTCTTCAGCCGAGCTTCCAAGAGAAAAGCTCAGGAGAGCTCCCACATTTCTGGCTTGTGAGCACCAAGTGGCAAATCCAGGGTGGGTTTTTTTGTCCATCTCGCAGTTATTAATGAAATCTGTCTTAGCCAAATCTGCTGATGTTACTGTGACCGTGCTGCAAACCCTTCAGAGGACGGGACAGGACAGGATGGAATAAATGGTTTCCTTTGGGAGAGCCCTTCAACAATCATCAGGTCCCACTGCCTGACCAGCTGAGGGCTGACAAACAATTAAGGGCATTGTCCAAATGCCTCTTAAACACTGACAGGTTTGAGGCCTTGACCATCTCTCTGAGAAACCTGTTCCAGGATTGGAACACATTCTCCATAAAAAAATGCTTCCTAACATCCAGTCTAAACTGCCTCAGTGCAGCTTTGGAGCGTTCTGGCAGCTCCCATTCGGTGCAGCCCCCAGGACCCACCCGGGCTCCGACCTCCTGCACCAGCACGGGAAGGGTTAACCACAGGACAGAGCTCTTTTCCTGGAAAATATTGACTTACCAGCCAGCACATCGGGAGAGGAGGCAACCTCAGAGGAAAGAAACATTTTTTTTAAAAAAAAAAAAGACAAAACACCCAAAGCCCTCTGGAGCCGCCCCGGACCCTCCCGCACCCGCGGGCTCTTGGGGGGCTCCGGGTCCGCAGGTGTGAGGGCGCATCAGCCGAAAGAGTTAATCGGGCTGGGCAGGGAATGTGTGAAGGCAGCATGTGACTGCAGGTGGGGCAGGGCGGAGGGATGAATCACTCTTTTCCTTTTCCTCTTTTCACTTCTTGCTGTTACCTGTCCGGCCCCGGCACTGCGCGCTGGCAGAGCCCCGAGCCCTGAGCTGCCAGGGCGATGCGCAGAAGGCTGAGGCTCCTCCAGGAACCAGAGCCAGGGCCGGCACCTCGGCCGAGATATCCTGCTCTTCGCTGCCCTGCGTTAAGCCTCTTTTCTCTCTGTTTCTTTCCCACTTTTTGTTTCACCCCGTGTTAGCGTTGTCTCGGCAGAGCGGAGGATGAGGAGAGAGCGGAACCGGGGCTGAAGGACCTTCCTTGCTGGTGGAGGTGCACCTGGGGCTGTCTGCCCCGTCTCGCAGCCCCTGCTGAGGGAAGCTCCGCGTTTTCCCTGCCTGGAGCCGGCAGCAAGGCAGACACCGAGCCCTCCTCCCCGGCAGGAAGAGCTCCGGCGCGGCAGGAGCCGCTGGAAAAGGGAGCGGTGCCTTCCCCAAGCCGCGCGTTGAGCCGGGGAGGGTGAAGCAAACTGCGTGTTTAAAGACTGGAGAATAATTAATTCCTATTTATTGCCGACATCCGGCGCTCGCTGGGAGCACAGAGCTCCCTCGGGAGAGGGGACCGGCGTGCGGGGTCACCATGGCTTTCTCCCAGGTGCAGTGCTTGGACGACAGCCACGTCAACTGGAGGTCCAGCGAGTCCAAGCCCGAGTTCTTCTACAGCGAGGAGCAACGCCTGGCCCTGGAAGCACTGGCCTCCCGTGGCCCCGACGCCTTCTATGAAGTCCTGAAGAGGGAGAACATCAGGGACTTTCTGTCCGAGCTGGAGCTGAAGAAGATCCTGGACACGCTGGAAACCTACGACCCCGGCTCCGAGTACATCCCGCGGCACGGCGGCAGCGCCGGCGACAGCGAGGGCGACCGCAACAGCCAAGGGGACGAGCAGGACATGGCCCCTTCCCTGGAGTACTGGCCCCAGAGGTCCGACCGCTCCATCCCGCAGCTGGACCTGGGCTGGCCCGAGACCATCGCCTACCGCGGCGTCACCAGGGCCACCGTGTACATGCAGCCGCCCATCGAGGGCCAGGCGCACATCAAGGAGGTGGTGAGGAAGATGATCTGCCAGGCTCAGAAGGTGAGGCGCGCCGCGGGCACGGGGCAGGATTGGTCCCAGGGCGTCGTGCTGAAAGTCCTGCCCAGCCCGGGCAATCCCTGTCCTGCGGGAAGCGCTGCCCAAGCACAGGCAGCGGGGCCGAGTGTGCAGGTTTTCCCTTGTAAGCAATATTTGGGGATTGGGATTTGCTGAGGATGCTGCCAGCCTGGTTCAGCACTCCTGGGAGCAGCACGGCCCTTCCCAATATCCCTGTTGTTCATCCCAGGGTCCCTGTAGGGCTCCGGGGAAAACTGCCGGGGAGAAAAATGGGTTGAGCTGTTCTCCAGCTGTGAGGCCGTGGTCCCAGGCTCTCCACAGCTGTTGTTCCCGCTGTGACAGCACACAGGAACCTGGGATTGTCCTGGCTTCAGGCTCTGGCTGCACCAGCTGCCCAGGATTGACCCCAGGGACATGGCCTGGCCTCAGTCCTTGTGTCCACCACCTGTCCAGCCCATGACCCTGTGGTCAAAGCTTCTGGTCTAGCTCTGACCCACATGTGGGTCAAGTTTGGCCCGAGCTGGCTCATCCTGGCTCTCAGAGGAAAAGGATGAGCTGGTGAGCGGGACAAGGCTGGGCAGATATTGAAAGGATTTGGGTTGAGACTTGTCCTCCCTGTGGCATCAAACCAAGGAGCAGGGAGTGAGGATGCATGAGCCATCACCCATGGACAGGAGGACCCGGGAAGGAGGGAGGTGGTGGCCTGTGTTGAAGGTCAGATGTTGCTGGGGATTCCCAGTGACCCAGTCCCAGCTGGGAGGTGCAGGAGGGGTTGGTACCCGCTGGTTTCTTGGTGCTTTGAAGCTCTTTGGGTTCTGTGCATCCACTACTGTGAGAGCTTCAAGGAAGGAGCTTCCCAAGCCAGCAGGAAAACAGGGAGACCCTGCCGGGGTAGCTGTGGAGCAGAGGGGACAGGCTGGGATGTGTCAGGTCCGCCTGCACCAGAGATAATGCTGGGATTTGCAGATCCTGGTAGGAGAGAGGGAAACCTGTGACATGCAGCCAGCAGAGCCTCTCCAGACTGGCTCGGGCAGAAAAATGAATCTGTCAAAACATTCAAGGCAGCAGGATCACAGGAATGGCTGTTGGGGGTGTCAGGGCTGCCCAGCTGAGGGCGGAAGCCATCTCTGGCCACTGTCACTCACAAAAGTCATGGTGACTTGTCCTCACCTGTGACATTTTCCCCGCCAAAGTGCTTAGCAGCGAGGACAAAGGGAAGGGAGAGCTGACATCCCGTGGGATGGAGGATGGGAGAACAACCCCACGACAAATAATGTCTCATTATTCATCAGTAACGTCTTCAGTCTTTCCGGCTGCCTCTGACTCGGGCTTGCAGCTCCAGCCTGGCTGTGCCTGCTCACCGCTTCCCACCTGCCCCCATGCAAGCAGCTCCTCCTGAGTCATCCCACACCCTGCTCCTGGAGCTGAGTCAGGCACATCCCCACCTCCCCTGGAGCCTCTCCAGGACGCAGGGACGCGGCCACGGTTGATGCTGCTGTGCTCACCTTGATGCCCCCTGAGCAGGGCTGGGCTCTGCCTCCCCATCCAGGCAGTCCCTGGCTGTGGGATGAGCCTTGGTGACACCACTGGGGACATGCAGGAGCCAGCCTGGAGTTTATGGTGCCTCAGAAAATGCAGAGGTGGGTGAGTGCTTCATGCTGCTGGGCATGGGGATGGCAGGAGTTACAGGGGCTGCAGAGTGGGGCTCTTCCATGGGCTCCCATCCCAGATTTGAGGACAGAAGTCCCTGCAGCCGAGCCTGCTGTCACACGGTGCAGCCCAGGTGACAACTTGTGGGTGTTCCTAAGGGCAGGGGACACTGGGCTAGACCACCCTGCTGATTTCTGCCAGGGCTCAAAACCTTCACAGCAGCTCAGAGGTGAGAGGGTTTTGCTGAGGAAGCTGAGAGTGCACAAAGGGACCGTCCTGCTGCCACCACCAGATGTCACATACACTGTCCCTGTGCTCTGTCCTCCCTGGGGAGATCCCAGCCTGTCCTGTCCCAGCAGGCAGTGGAAGCGCTCCCCACCACGTGCACAGGCTTGGGAGAGGCTCACAATTCCCTGCCAGAGGGTGACCCTTGCTCCAGACGTTGTCCCAGACACTCGCTCTGCAACGCTCCCGGTGCCACCCCCAAACGCCTCTGTGGGAGCCGCTGTCCCATGGCCAGGAGGGCAAAGGCCTCTGGGGTTGGCCCAGGAAAGTTCAGAGCCCTGGAGAGCACCGCTGGTGCTGGAAGACAACGCAGGCAGAGCCAGAGTGAGGAAGCCCAGGGATGTGAGGCTGCTCTGAGGGTCAGAGGGGCCCTGGTGCTTGCAGGAATGAGGCCAAACGCTGCCGAGTTCAGAGCCTCAAAGCCAGGCGTGCCAGGGAGGGAGATGCAAATGTTCCCCTCCTCTTTCTGGGAATAAATGGGAGAAAGGAGAGGCAGGATCCTGTGGCCATGTCCCTGCTCTTCCTGAAAATCCCATTTTTGTGGCCAGCAAGCAGAGGTGGTGAGGGGTGTGGGGCACCCTGAGACCTTCACCAGGTCAAGCCATGGCACAGCTGTCTCCTCCTTGCTGCAGATGCCCTTAGGCTGCAACACTCACAGGCTGGACATCAGGAACAATTTCCTCATGGGAAGGCTGGTCAGGGACTGGGACTGGCCAGGGAGGTTTGGAGCCCCCATCCTGGAAGTGTCCAAGGAATTTGTGGATGTGGCACTCTGTGACAAGTGGTGATGGGTCCAAGGCTGGGCTTGACAATCCTGAATGTTTTTTCCAGCATTAATGATTCTATGATGGAAGGGAGGAAGATTTCCCTCCTCCTCACCTCTTGGCTCTCTCTGACCAGAAACCAGAGCATGAAAACACTGACCTTGGCCCAAAGCCACTGGAGAGAGCAGTGACTTTGACCTCCTCGCTTCACTTGAGGTTCCAGGTTGGGGTTGTGGTGATGTAATTACCCTGAACAACTTCCAGCGAAGGTTGGGAGGCCCTATTAATTACTGTTTACAAAACCTCTGCTGTTCCTGGATGAAAGGGTCGACAGGGGAGAGCAATTATTAATGTTACTTGTCCCACCTCTCCTCCATCCCAACACTCTTCCTCTAATTGTGCCTTGGTGCCTGCCTAATTTATTAAATGCCCACGTGGTGCACCCCAAAAGTCATTATCTGATGATTCATAGTGAGACAATAAAGAGCTGCAACTTCCTCTATAAAACATGATCCTGCAGTTTGTGTGCTCATCAAAGCTGCTCCAAAAAATCCCAGTGTCCAGGGGGACACAATGCTCACTGCTCCTCAGGGATTTGGGACCCAGCATCTGCACATCTGCTGTACCTGATGGATTCTGGCGGCTCCTGGGACCCTGGCAAGAAAAGCTCCTCCTGCGTAGGCACCGGGAGCCTCCAGCTGTAGATTCAGGGCTGATTTCCTCTGCACCCTCCAGGAGAATGGCAAGGGGATGGCAAACCTTCCTGGGATGACACAGCAGCACAAGGGCTTCAGGAAGGGGAATGTCCCAGCACCAAGCACAGGCCTGGCAGAGGTGACAGGGACAAGGGACAAGCTCTCCCCTCGCAGCCTCATGGCACAGCTCGCTGCAGACAGCCCCATCCCCCAAGCTGGGGAGCAAAGAGCACACAGCGTTGCACTGCTCCAGAGCAACACACAGGCCTCCAGCATTCTTTGCAGACCATCCCTGTGCCAGGGTTTGGCGTCCCAGGGCTCAGGCACAGGCAGCCCAGCAGCAGATTTCACCCAGACAAGGACGGTCACCGCCCCGGCAGCGCTGTCCCCGCTCTCCCTGCGCGCCTCCTGCCAGGGCAGCGTTGGCACATGGGCGTGAGATCCCGGTGACAAACCAGGGCCAAGCCTGTCCTGCAGGCAAGACACAGAGGGGAGGGAAGCAGGAGCTGAGCAGTGACAGGGTGCACCAGCTGAGCAGGAGGAATTGGGCTCAAAACGTGGGTGAGTGGTATTAGTGGACATGAAATAGCAGAGTGGATTTACATTACAACAGGGAGGTTTTGATTTCAGGTGAGGTAGGAAGTTTTTATTTCGGGGTTTGGAAGCCTTTTTTATCAGGTGTTCCCATACAGGTTAACATGACTGGATAAAGGAACCACTTCTCTGGTGCCATAGGTGGAACAAGAGCAAAACCCATTCAGAACATGTGTGTGACATTGTTCTGAGAACCAAAACCTATTTACAAAAAACACTCCTTGAAAGAGAAAGTTTCCTAAAAGACTTTCCCTTGGGAACAGATCAGCCCCTGCCAGGCTGAAAAACTCTCAGGCTCAGAAAATCCTGGCCACAGGTGAGAGCTGGGCTCCCTTCCCATGGCCCTGCCTGCAGTGCCCTGCCTGTGTGAGCAGGGCTGGGGATGGGGACAGTGCCCCCAGCCCTTCAGAGCCACAGCTGCGAGCCAAGGCCTCGGCACTGCTGGGGCCACAATGGGAAAATGTTCTTTTCCCTTCCAAAGGAAGGTCAGCGCTGTTCTCATCCCCGTTTTACAAGTCCAGCTTTTCCTGGGGAAGACACAGCACACAGGCCAGGTGATGTGAGTGTGGAGCTTCAGGCTCAGAAACAAATCATCTCCCACCAAGCCATCTCCCACCAAACCCTCTCCCACCAAATTATCTTCCACCAAACCCTCAAGCCAGGCACACACCGTCCTGCCACAGGTGTCCCTTACCCAGGACTCATGGAAGACAGCTCAGGTCCTCTCCAGTTTCTGGCTGAACATGGCAAATCCAAGCCCAGAGCTCCCAGAGCAGATGTGAACCAATCCCACTTTGCATCCATGCAAATCCAGCAGCTGGTTGCTGCCTCAGTTTCCCCACCAGGACAACAAGGATGAGCAGAACACACGAGTGGGTGCATCAGGCAGTGAGGATTTAGCCTTTCACAGTCAAGCCTGGAGAGAGGCTCTCAGGTGAGGATAAATGAGAATTCAGTTAAAATCGAGTGGCAAAGCCATAAAGTGCCCCCTCACCTGGCTCTCTGGCACCTCCAAAACAGGCTGGCATCAGGGACAGCAGGGCTGGGGCTCCCCACACAGCCTTGCTCTTCCCCCCCATTGCCTGCAGAAAAGGAAGGGAAGAGCCAGCAGTGTCATAACAATCCTCTGCTTAATTAAAGCTCTCCACGTCCTGTGGCACAAAACTAATTAAAAGGCAGCTCGGTGCTTTGGGAGCTCTGGACTGGATGTGTCTGAGTGTGCAAGCACCCAGCACCATCCCAATCCCTTCCTTCCTGAGGGAGGAGCACCCTGGGGTCTCCCTGGTGTCCCCCTTGGCTCAGCCACGTGCTGGGGCCAGCAGGGCCCTCCTGGAAGGACAAATGGCCCAGAGCACCCACCTGTCCCCAGCCCAGGGCACCATCCAGGAGCAGCCACAGGGATGGGAGCACTGCCAGGTTTCCAACCATGGGACAATGACAAGCCAGCACCCTGGTGCCAAGCCTTTTCCCTAGGATGAGGAGAGGCAGAAATCCCCATGGAGCTGCCCTGGGATGCTCAGCAGCCTCCAGCCCCTCTGCCTGCCAGATCTCCTGAGCTGCTGCTCACTGCCACAGGCGAAGCCATGGCCAGGAAATCATCACCCATGGGCACAGAGCCACCTTTGGAGCCCAGGCAGACATTCCAGTGGAATTCCCAGCATGGCCCAGATCCATTTTCCTATCAGCCCCAGCTGTGGCTGGGAGAGCAGCAAAACACCCCGGGTACAGAGGCAGCTCCAGCTTGTGACCATTGGTGACAAACTGCCCTGTGACAAACACAGCTGCCACTGCTCTGCTCCTGCTGTGCAGCCTGGCAGGAAGGAGGGATGCTGTGCAGCAGGAGCAGCACCCCAGGACACATGGACACACCACTCAGTGGTTGGGCTTGATGATCCTACAGGTTTTTATCAACCTTAACAATTCTGTGATCATCGTGCACCAAGGTCGCCCCTTCTGATGCTCCCTGCAATGCTGACAGCAAAGGGACACCAAACTTCTCAGCCAGAAGCTGGACTCTGAATTTTTTGAAGCCTGTTAAAGGCAGGAAAGTTAGATTCACCTTCAATAACTGGTTTTTCATCAGTAGATTATGCTATGGATCACCACTGAAATGGTTAGGGTTGGAAAAGACATCCAAAGACCATCAAATCCATTAATTAATTTAGCACAGCCAAGGCCACCGCTAAAGCATGTCCCCAAGTGCCACATCTACCTCTCCTGGTGATCAAACTTTCCACAGTGACAGCAGAGGAATGAGAGGCCTTTCCATCCTCAGACTGCCTGGAGCTGGGGGCAATCCTGGGCTCCCCCAGCCCAAATTCCAGCCTCCTACAGGGAGCACTTTGCTTTGGCTCCCACAAAACGAGCACTGACTGTACCTTGGGCTGTCCCTGGCCACACCACCCAGACTCATCTCTCCTCTCCCCTCTCCAGGTCATCGCTGTGGTCATGGACATGTTCACGGACGTGGACATCTTCAAGGACCTCCTGGACGCTGGCTTCAAGAGGAAAGTGGGAGTCTACATCATTCTGGATGAGACCAACGTGAAGCACTTCCTTCAGATGTGTGAGCGAGCCCACATGCACGCTGGACACTTGAAGGTAGGGATGACCCGAGGGTCTGGAGCTAGGGAACCTCCTCCAAATGCAGGGAGATAATCAGAGTTATCAGCTCTGCTCCCTCCTGTCTTGGGCAATCACAACCCCCAGTGCTAGAAGAGTTCAGTCCATTTTTCCTGCAGCCAAAGCTGGAGGTGAGCAGGATGGAAGGCGACGGGTGAGAGGCGAGGATGTGGATTTGCAGCCAGCAGAGCTGGATGCAGAAAGCCCAGGGGGCTGCTGGTACCCAACCAGCGCTGGGATTAGCACAGAGGAGTTGCTGAGGGGTGCTGAGCCCTGCAAGGGCGTGCACAGCAAAGCCCAGGGCAGCCCTGCGAGCTCAGCCGCTCCCGAGGAACGAGCTGGCGAGAGGGAGGGAGCAGCCGTGGGTCCGTGCTGCCAGCAGCTCCCTGCCTGCTGCTGCCCCAGGGGCAGGACCGGCAGCAGCGGCTCCCGCCGGTTCTTGCGCTTCCCGGCTCTCCCGCAAGCCAGAGGCTGGAATTAAAAACTCGAATTTCCCCTTTTCCGGAGCCTCCGCCCCAGCGCGGGGCCGGGGGCGGTGCAGGGAGGCTCCCACGCTGCCCGAGGCCCTGGCAGCTGCCGAGGATGCCCTCGGTGCTCTCACGGTGCTGGGCAGTGCGCGCTGGAGGGGCTGATCTGCCCGCACACGCCGTGTTCTCCGGCCCTGGATGCGCTTGGAATCTGGGCAGGAATCCCATGGAAAACCAGGGAAGGCAAAGCACAAATCCTATCAGTGCAGGGGTCTGTTAGATGGGGCTTGCAGCAACCTGGTCTGGTTCAAGGTGTCCCTGCCCATGGAAGGGGGGTGGATGTAAGGTCCCTTCCAACCCAAGCGATTCTGGGATTCGTGTGAGCAGGGGGTGCAGAGGAAATCGCCCTCACAGTGCTGGTGGAAAGGCAGAAGAAGGGACAGAGGAGAGGACAGGGGGTTATTTCAGCCCCAGGAGCAGCAGCCAGAGCAGGGACCCTCACTCCAGCCCCAGGACAGTCCCAGGCTCTCCCCCGGGCACAACTCTCCCATCACCAGCATTGGATGCAAACACACCAGAGCAGCCCCCCAGCCTCACTAGGGGCTTGCAGACCCCCTCCACACCTGGCCACGATGGCCCAGCCTCGCCTGTTGCTTGGCAGAAAGGTGATGTTGCTGCCTCTGACGTCAGCCGGCCCCGTGCCCGCTGCCAAACGCCCGCCAGCAAGGCCCGTGCCTGGGCAAGCTCCCCAGATTTGCTTACAGTGGGGGCCAGCCCCTGGCTGAGCAGGAACACACAGGAGCCACGGCACCCTCACACCTGGCTGGCTGCAGGTGGGGTGAGCAGGGGCTCAGGGACCCGCACTCGGGGAGCACTGCCTGGCCAAGCCTCACACCTTCCCCGGCTGCCATGCCCGCTGGCCTGGCTTAATTGCTGCTCCCAACAATTGAAGCAAAATTGACGCGGGCTTTTCCCTGCGTCCAAGCTCCCTGGAGAGTCTGGGATCCCGCAGGCTGTTGCCGCTTCAAGACCAGAAAAGCCAGCGCTGACGCACTCCGGTGTTTTCCTGCATTAGCAGCCCGGTGGCAGGACTGGAAAAGCAGGAGAACATCTGCAGAGCTCGGCAAATGTCTAGGAGTTGGGATTTGCCACACATTGCAGCCAGTTCGCTGGCACGGGGTGCAGGAGGAGGTGAGGAAAGTAGGGCAGAGTCTGGGAGCTGCTTGGTAAGCCAGGAGATGTTAACGAAACGTCCCTCGTTATCTCGGTGCCGTCGCTGGCAATCGGCAACCGGCGTGGGCAAGGCGGGCGCTGCGTTGAGCAAGGGCTGCCTGGGGAGTGATTCACCCATCCTGCTGCCTCGGCAGGGATTAAAGAAGAATTTTATTTAAAGTTTTACTCAACAGCAGTGATAGGCCAAGAGGAAAAGGGACCAGCACCAGGAGCGTTTGTTCCCGGAGAAAAACCCGGAGCTGCTCCTTGAGTTTGGGCAAAGGGTCGGCTCTGAGTGGGCAGAGGGTGAAGCCTTGGGTGTCACTGCTGTCTCAGCAGCCCCAGGTGTAGGAATAACACGGGACAGGGATGGGAATTGCCATCCCAGCCTGCTCGCCAGCCAGCTCCCAGCGCCCTCAGTGCAGCACACTGACAGAGTTTAGGATGCTCAGCAGCAGTTTCACCCCAGCCACAGCAGGCAAAAAGGAAAATGCTATGAAGAATGTGGAATTCACAAAAAGTTCCCCCCAAAGCTTCTCCATTCAGTGTATGGAACTTCCCTGGAAGCACAGTCAGGAAAGCCTTTGCTTTCACATCATCTGCACTGAATTTTCCTGCCAGGCATGGAGGAGCAGCGACTAGGGGTGCACCTGGGCTTAGGCTGTGCCTGGTCATGATCTCCAGGGAGAGAGGAGAGCCCAGGGAAGCAGATGAGAAAGGCTGGAGGAGGGGAAGACAAATATTTTTGATGCTTTTCTTTAAAAAACAGAACAAAACACACAATAAAACAGCCATGGAGGGCATGACCCAGTGATGACACAGAGCCTTTTGCAACAGCATTACCAACATCCCAGCTGGAACAGGAGGAATGCAGGTGCTTTCTTAAGAAAGTATTTTCTCCCCACCCAGAAGGAGCCCATTTGCAGTTGGAGATGCTATCTGCTCTGCTGTGGAATGTGCCAGTGCCCTCCATGGAGACACCAGAGACAGGAGCCAGACTGGGGATTAAAAAAAAATCAAAGAAAACAAAAAACCCCACCACATTTTCACAGAGCCAGGGATGCCCCTGCATTGCTGGGCTCCCTGGGGAGGACACCCAACCCCACACTGCAGGGACCTCCTCCCACATCGCCAGGTTTCATTTCCCGAGGGTGAAAAGATGTTTCCCCGCTGCCAAATTTCCCACCAGCCCCTGAAAGCAGGACTAGACACCCCAATTTAGGAGCACAGCCAAGGGACAGCATAGGGAAGGACAAACCCACTGCCAGCAGGTCCAGCTGGGCAGTCCTGGGGGCACCACCTCCCCCTAAAACCCCTGCAGATCTCCCTCTGGGAGCAGGTGTGGAATGTCCTCTCCCATGGTGGCATTTGCATGGATTGCAGGAGCTGGGGAGCGCTTGACAGCCCCAGCACACAGCCCTCGCCCACGGACAGCGGCGGTACCGACTTCAAGAGGTGCCAAACACAGCCTGGCCCATGGGCAAAGCAGAAACCTCTCCAAGCCCAGTTCCCTGCGTGGCCTTGGGTGCATCACTTTATCCCCCACATCGCTGTGGCCTCCTCTGAGCCGGCCACGAAGAACGTTCCCGCTCCTCAGAGGGGCTGTGGAGCACCCAGAGGGGCGTTCTTGGAGGGGTGGGCGATGCTCTCACTGCAGCTCTTCCCTCCTGCTCACACCTCTGCCTGTGCTCTGCAGAACCTGCGCGTCCGCAGCACCGGAGGGACGGAGTTTTTCACCCGTTCGGCCACCAAGTTCAAGGGGGCTTTGGCCCAGAAGTTCATGTTTGTGGACGGGGATCGCGCCATGTGTGGCTCCTACAGGTGTGACATCTCCCCTCCCACCCCGTGGAGGCGTTGGTCAAAGGATCCATGTGAACCCACGTGGTCCAAGGCCCCCAGACCCCATGCCAGCCTTGCTCTGCTCCTCCTCCTCCTGAACCTGGAGATGATTTCTTAAGGAGATTTGGAGTGGGCCCAAGGGTTTCCCACTACTCCCTACACCACCAGGTCTAGGACACCCACTCTTCTTGGAGGTGGTGGGATGTCACCAGTGGACACAAAATAGCAGAGTGGACTCAAATCACAGCAGTGAGGTTTGATCCCAGTGAGGCAGAAGCCTTTATTTGGGGTTTGCAAGCCTTTTTATCAGGTGTTCCCATACAGGTTAACATGATTGGCCAAAGGAACCACATCTCTGGTGCCATGGGTGGAACAAGAGAAAAACCCATTCAGAACATGTGTATGACATTGTTCTGAGAGCCAAAACCTATTTACAAACAACACTCCTTGAAAGAGAAGCTCCCAAAAGATTTTCCCTTGGGAACAGATCAGCCCCTGCCAGGCTGAAAAACTCTCCCAGGCTCAGAAAATCCTGTCCACAGTGGGACACACCAAGTGTTTCTGTGCTCGTCAGCACAAGAAAACACCAAACCACAGCCAGTCCCAACTCTCACACCAACCTCAGCTTTTCCAGTTGATTTCCTACACAAAGTATATCTCAGTTTGTTCAAAGGAAAACTTACTTTGGTAGAAATAGATCTGCCCTNCCTTGGGAACAGATCAGCCCCTGCCAGGCTGAAAAACTCTCCCAGGCTCAGAAAATCCTGTCCACAGTGGGACACACCAAGTGTTTCTGTGCTCGTCAGCACAAGAAAACACCAAACCACAGCCAGTCCCAACTCTCACACCAACCTCAGCTTTTCCAGTTGATTTCCTACACAAAGTATATCTCAGTTTGTTCAAAGGAAAACTTACTTTGGTAGAAATAGATCTGCCCTGGTCAGGTTTCAGTCTAAAAGACAAGTTTTATAAATATGGAGCTGAAACATTTTCCCCTTTCTGGCCATAAAATGTAACAGATGTATTTACAAGTCACTTTTTCTTAATTAAATTAACCCAAATTAAGTAGCCAGCACTAAGGTGAAAACCTGACCCACTGCAAATCCCTTTTATTTTCCCTTCAAGCCCCATTGCGCTCAAGACTTCAACCCTTCACTCTAATTTGGGATGGGAGCTATTTCATCCAATCCCATTATTACTATTATTAACGTTTATAGTGAGATCACATCCCTGCTGGCACCATCAGTCCCCGGGGGATGACCAGGGCTGGGGAGAGGTGTTATTTACCAGCGAGTGCTCAGAGAGTCTCCAACGTGTTTCTGTTCCAGCTTCACCTGGTCTGCGGCGAGGACGGACCGAAACGTCATCACGGTGCTCTCGGGCCAGGTGGTGGAGGCGTTCGACAAGCAGTTCCAGGAGCTCTACCTCATGTCCAAGGGCGTGAGCCTCAAGTCCATCTCCATGGGCGAAGAGCCCGAACCCGAGCCCGTAACGCTGCCCTCCGTGGTGCCGGTGACCCCCGCCAACGCCGTGGTGAAGAAGCTGATAAACCCCAAATACGCCTTGGTGAAGGCCAAGAGCGCCGACCAGATCAGCAAGACCTCATCTGAGAACCAGGACAAAAACCAGAAGGCGGACAACAAAGTCAAAGCACCACCCGAGGGCCAGGGGGGCGAGCGGCACGGTGACGTGGCTGACCTCTCCCTGCTCATCCACCCCGGCCTCCTGAACCTGGAGAAAGCCAACATGTTTGACTACTTGCCCACCTGGGTGGAGCCTGACCCCGAGCCCGGGAGCGAAGTCTTGGGCTACATCAACATCATCGACCCCAAGGTCAAAAACGTGAAGCTGTCGCAGATGAACCGCATCAAAGTCTGCGACGTCTCCCAGGCCAGCGCCCAGCACCGGCAGATGCTGAAGAACAGAGAGATGGAGGCCAGGAAGAACTCAGACCAGGAGCTGCCTCTGCTGTCCCCCGGCCACAGACAGATCCCACAGCCCCACATGGAAGCTCCTGCAGCTCCCACTACCAGCCCCACCGAAGGTGTCAGCTGGAAAACGAGGCAAGTGGGGACATTTGCCTCTCCACCGCTGGGCCACCATTTGAAGCCGCAGGAGGAGGCACTGGAGGACGTCAAGCCTCCGGTTCCGAAGCCAAGGACCGTCCCTGTTGGTGTCCTCATGACCAAAGTCGTTACAGCCTGTGACAGCAGCGCTGCCCTGGAGGGGGACACACGGCCACCACAGGCCGACCACACGGGTGTGAAGCAGGAGCGGGAGGAGAAACCCAACCGAGCTTCCGTGGACACCTGCCATGTCCAGCCAGACCGGCCTGTGGCAGCTCCACAGGAGGATAAAGGGCCTCCCTGCACCCACAACGGGCTGGGACAAGAGGAGGAGGAGGAGGAAGAGGAGTACATCACCCTCAGTGACCAGGAGAGCTACTCCAGCAGCTCTGCTGACCACAGCTACCGCCGCTCCAACGCCTCCTCCATCTCAGACGAGTACTTTGAGGTGAGGGATCGCTACGGGCCCCTCCGGAGAACCAACTCAGATGTCACCCACAATGGGGAGATCCTTCCCACGCAGAGGAAGCTCAGTGACCCTCATATCAGCCGGGGCACCTTCATCAGCCCCCTGGGCAGCCTCCCCTCCCTGAAGCACCTGCGCTTGGAGGACGTGACGAAGAGGAGGAGCAACCCCGTGGAGATCAGGCGAATGCTGCCCCGCAACATCCTGGATGGCAACAGCTCCTACCCCAGCAGCGCTGCCCAGGTAGGACTTTTTGCTGTAACCTTATGTTTCTCCACCCTACAAAGGTTTGCAAACCTGGAGGTGACCCAGTCAACTCAACCGAGGTGTGGTGTCATCCTGAGTGTTTGTGTCATCCCGACCTTTGGCATTGTGCTAGATGCTGAGGTCAGACTTCCCATACAGGAGAATAACACCCTGCACGTGGCTGTGGCCAAGGCCACCCAAGAGGTGACCAAAGCCGTGGTGGCCGTGCCACAGCTCTTGGTGTCCAGCAATGGGGGTGGTTGTTAAAGGGAAGGGTTTAATTGGAGATTATCCCACAGCATCGGGCTGGGGATGGAGCACAGCTGTACAGATGTGCTCCATCCGCAGTGGGACCGCGCCTGGCTGGGGACAGACTGCAGGCGTGTCCTTCTCGGGCTTGTTTTGCAGCGCCTTGCCAGGGCAATTAGCATCAAAGGGAAAGCGCTCGGACACGTAATTAGGCAGAGCAAGGCAGCGGAGGAACAGGGACAGCAGCCTCTGTGGGTGAGAGCCACAGTCAGCAGCTTCGTGGCTGATCCCCGAGTGACGCCAGACGTTGTCACCGCGCAGGGCCAGCGCCCTGCTGCAATTCCACGGGGAGTGTGCCAGGATCCCACTGCCAGGAGCGCCAGGTCACAGCAGCCATCCCCACCACGGCATCATCCCATCCAGGGGTGATGGCACTGAGATCCCCCATATTTACACCCAAGATCTGCAAACTCTTGCACCTCTGCCGAGCGTTCTGGCTTCTCAAGGCTCCCCGCCCACTGTTTTTAGGGCATTCAAACTCCCAGGACTAAACCAGCAGCTGAAATCACTGAAACTGCCTGAGGTTACCCCAGCTGAGCATCTAATCTGTATTTACAGGGAATTAAATTTACTATCCCAGAGTCCACTTGCTTCTCCCTTCCCAGCCGGTGACAGGGAGCTCAGAGCTTTAATCCTTGCACATCAAATACCCCCGAGCCCTGCAGGGCAAGGAGCATCGAGCTCTTTGATGCTCTGTGACCCAGGTGCCACCTTGCTGGGGACGGCTGGGTACGCTGGTGTGTTCCTGCAGTAACTTGTTCTGGCCCTTTGATGAAGAGGCAGATAATTAGCACAGCATCAGGGTTAGAAAAGCCAGCGCTCAGTGGAGAGGTGCAGGGAAGAGTTTCTCCCATGTGTGAAAATAATAAATTGAAGTAATCTTTTATTAGCTCTTGAAAACTCAAATCTGACAGAAATCACTATCAATTCTCCCAAATATGTATTTTTTTTCCTAGGTCCACACTTCTTAGGTGCTGGCCCATTGCCCAACATAGCCTAAAACACAAGTGGAGGCTCACTCAGGACAAACACGATGTTTTCCATGTCATGGAAACCAATTCCTCTCCCAGTTTCTCTCTGGAAATCACCTTCCCTATATACACAACCCCATTCACACCTGGATGCAGAGCAGGCTTGAGGAGAGCCCCAGGGACACCTGGGTCCTCTCCTGTTCCTTTCCCACCTGCAGAGCCCCCAGGTCTGTGCAGAGCAGAGGTTTCCAGACAAGCCCCCCCTTAATGACAGGGAAAATCCCCATCCCTTCAGTTCCAGGGCCACCTGGAGGGCTCCTGCCTGGCTACAGGACCCTGCTGATCATCCCTGGCACGATGAGGAACAGGGGCAGCATCTTCAGGCAGCTGGCCAGGATGGAGCTGGGCTTGGCATGGCTCAGATTTTTAGCAGAGAGTGACCGCAGGACGATGACCTGTGGAGAGCCAGGCAGGAAGAGCTGAGCAGCACCAACATCTATTCCACATCAGCCTCTTCCTGGCCAAACTGCATCCCAAATGCTGGAGCTGCTGGGTGTTGGGCCCAAAGGCAGTGGAGACATGCACCCAACCCACAGCAGGGTTTCTCTCCACACCAGTGGCGGGTTGGGGTTAGAGGACCGAAACAGCCCAGTGCGACCACAGCAGCACATCCTCCAGCCAGGAGCAGCCCCTCTTGCCCCTTCCATCCAATCTCCTACCCAAGGAGTGCCCACAATGACATGGAAACCGAGTCTAGCCGCCTCCTCCTCCTCCTCCCACAGCTCCACTCAAACCATCACATCTCAAAGCTCTGGCCGAGCTGTGTCCATCCACAGCACAGCCACCCCTTGGGCTTCCATGGGGTGGCTCAATCCCTCTTAAATGGGCAACATCCATAGGAATTGCTGATTTCAAAGAGCTCAGAGTCTCTCCAAAGGCTTCCAGACTTCCAGCATGCAGCAGGATTCAGGCTCTCCTGAGCAAGCACTGCCTCATTCTGCTGGTGGGCAGGAGGGACAGGGTGTCAGTTCCTGGACTGGGATACTTGGGAAAGCCATGGCTTAACTTATTCCCAAGAGCCACAGAAAGTCAGGAGACACCACCCAGCTCAGAGGGAGAAAAGATCCTCAATCCTTCTCACCCGAAGCCATCTCAAACCTTGACACTGATTTTAAACGCCTAATTAAATCAGTCTCAGACTACCTAAGCTAAACTGCTTTAACACAGCAGGAGGTGTCAGCTCCAGGGCCAGGGAGGCCTTTGGGACATTGGGACTGCCTGGCAGTCGAGGGTCATGGCAGAGGCAGGGCAGGCTGGCACAGCCAGCTCTGCAGCCTCCTGGCCCCAGCTCCTGCCATCAGCACCTTGGCTCACCAGATCCCACCTCCCCTGGTAGCTCTGCACAGGTGCAATCGCTCCTCCCCTGTGCAGGCACACCCAAAGGGGAGATAAACATCTGGTGACCACAGCCGCGTGTGAGGCCTTACCCAGACCAGAATTCAGGTTAATGGTGCTCAGACCCGACCCAAAAGTGTGTCTCAACCCAGCTAATGAGAGCAGCCCCCGCAGTGGAGTTGCAGCTCACTGCTGTCTGCTGACCCCACCTCCTCTGCCAACTCTCCATCCTTTTATCTGATGCTGGCAGTCACCTCCTCCCACAGGCTGGCTCTGGATGACTGAACGTGACGTGAGGGCTGAGATGACTGAAGTAGGTGTTCAGGCTGCTGCTGGAGAGAAGGTGTTGAGATGCCTTGTCCTGGATTTCCAGGCAGGAGGGACTTGGCTCGGGACAGCCTCCAGACTGCCAGGGCTGCTTGGGAAGCGGCTGCTGGGAGTGTTTGGTACCAGAGTCAGGAATCTGCACCCACGGTTAATATTCGAGGCAGTTTTGAGCTGCCACAGAATTGGGCGAGGGACAGAGGGATTTATCCATGAGGACACCTGGCACAGGCCCTGCAGGGTGCAGCATCCTTCCCACAGCCAGAGCTCACCTCTGTCTCTGCTCTCTCCCAAACAGGGGACACACATCTACCGCTACCGGCCCAGGACCCCGGCGGGCAGAGAGCCACACAAGGAGGTCTCCTGCTCCCCGACGCACGAGAAACCCCTCGGGGCCACCAAGTACAGAGGGGAAGGAGCAGAGCCCAAAAAGACCATTGCAGGCAGCCAGCCCTACTGGCAGAGCAAATCCTTCAGCCCCAGCAAGCCCACAGCACCCGGCCACCTGCCCCCAAACAACCCCAGAGCCTCAGGGAAACGCTTCGCCTCCCTGCCCGAGAGCCAGAAGCCAGCCGAGGAGATGAGGACACCCCTGGGCATCCCGCTCTCCAAACTGTCCCAGTCCAAGCACCTCAAGAACAAGGTTGCAGGGGCCCAGGGTGCATCTGTGGACTCCAAGAAGCAGCCCCTTGAGACCACGGGCCAGAAGGAGCAGTAGGGGCTGGCGACAGTGGCCTTGCAGAGCTGGTGGAGCCCAGGCGCCGCCGCCTTCCTTGGGGCAGGGGGTTCTTGTTTACATTTACCTGGTCGCTGCACCGGTACCACGTGGCCATGATGGACAGCCCAAAAGTCATCCCTGCCCAGGGCAGATCTCCTGGTCTCGGAAGGGGTGCATGGCACCCGCCCTGGGCAGGTGGCAGGCAGTGCTGGGAGCACGCTTGGACAGCCTGGCCTTTATAAACAGGGCCTCTTCCAGGTTGGGGTGAGCTCCAATCTCGTTAAAAGCTGGAAAGCATCGTTGGGGGAGCTGGTTAGAGTGGAGTGAATCCCAGCGGTCTGTGAGATCAGCTGGCAAATCCCAGCCAGCTCCTTAACCCAGAATGCTGCCTGGAAAGGGAGGGATCGTCCATGAGCATGTGTTCTTCTGGTTATTTAAGAGACTTTTCTGTTACCATTTTGCACAGCAGGTCCCACTGCAGTCTGCCCTCCCTTCGGAGGGTGACCCATGTCCTGGGACAAAGACTCCTCGAGGGACCCACCTCTTTTAACCTTGTATTGTAAAAAAGCAACCTGTTCATTAAAGCTTCCCGGTCCCACAGCAGGAGAACCTCGCCTAAGACTATTAAAATGCAAGATTAGGTGGCCTTGGACTCAATAAACTGCAGCTCAAGGTGCCTTGGCACAAATGTCCAGCAAAATATTTTCTACTCCTTCCCCCCGAGCATTTCCCCAGCACCCCCATGTGCTCCCATCCCCAAACCTCTAGCAACCAGTAAAAGAAAAATAAGAAAAGAAACCCCTTTTCACTGCCTTTTTCCTAGGAAATGCGACTCAAGGCCTGGGCCTGAGCCTTGTTAAGGAATATGTGCCATGAGCAAGCCCTTGCAAGCGAGCCCCCCACCCCTGGCAGCTGCCCTGTGCTCCTCCTGCAGCGCTGCCAGCCAACCTTGGGCTCTGCCCTGGCTCCCCATTCCCTCCTTGCTCCTGGGGGGCACGGGCTGAACTCTCCTTGCAGCTCCCCCAGTACCTCCAGCAGGAGAACTTTGGAGCCAGAGGAGTCATCTTTTGGAGGGAGGGAGGGATGGGAGGCACCCACCCTGCACCCCATGCAGCAGCCTGGGGAGATGAGCAGTGTTGCACTGGCACCCCCAAACCCACGGCAGCTGCTGGTGCTTGGGAGAGGAGAGGAGGCTCCAGAGGCCTCACAGAGGGAGGAGAAAAAGCAAGCCCCACGAGCATCCCTTGGTGGATTCCCCACAACTGGTCCTGCTGTCTCATCCTGGATCCCTTCCACCCCTGCGGTGCAGAGCCCGCGCTCTGTCCCCTCCAGGGCAGCAGGATGAGGTGGGAATGTGCTCCTGGGCAGGCTGCCCCTCACAGGACCCTGCCCACGAGTGCTGCTGTCTTTAG
Organism: Anthoscopus minutus; assembly: GCA_013399455.1. Taxonomy (NCBI): domain Eukaryota; kingdom Metazoa; phylum Chordata; class Aves; order Passeriformes; family Paridae; genus Anthoscopus; species Anthoscopus minutus. The sequence goes on along the minus strand of VWYI01025409.1, from coordinate 27,814 downwards.
ACCAAGTGTAAATCCCTCAGACATCAGGCACTGGGATCACCATCAAGCCCAGCTTGAGCAAATCCCAAATTCCCAAGCATTCCTCCCCTTCCACTGTCCCCTCCTGCCTGAGAACAGCGCTCTGCCTGCAGCTCTCCCATTTCCATGACCATCCTACAGGCCTGTCCTCATGCCACATCATGCCCCCTGAGCTGAGGCTTTTGGGGAGCTGCCAAAGAGGCAGCACCCACCATTTTCCCCCCTTTCAATCCATCCTCCCGTGTTTCACAGGGATTCAGCATCTGGGAGCTCCTCCTGCTCTTGTGCAAGAATCCCTGGCTCCCCTCCAGCGCTTGGTTTACCCAGGCGCCAGCTACTCCCAAGCTTTGCATGGGCGTTGGGCACCAACAAAGGCTCTCCGGAGGCAGAGGCCGAGTGCTGAAAGCAGAGATTTGTGCCTGGGGCTGCAGACCTGCTCCCTTCCCAGAGGTGTTCGCCAGCAAGTCACGGCACCCACGCCTGCCGAGGAGGAAGAGCAGGGAAAAAGCCTGCAGGCAGCAGGAGCTCAGCTGGCAGGAGCTGCCAGCCCATGGGCTCTGCTGGGGTTAAATCCCCGTGGTGAAAGGCAGGTGGGGGTGGCATGGCTCAGTCTGTCTCATCTGTGATGCCAGAGCTGGGCAGAGCCATCACCGAGGTCTCTGTTCAGCAAAGGGATTTTAAATTCTCAGACGGCAGGGTTAGTGGGATATTGGGAAGGAATTCCTGGCTGGGAGGGTGGGCAGGCCCTGGCACATGGTGTCCAGAGCAGCTGTGGCTGCCCCTGGATCCCTGGAAGTGTCCAAAGCAACCTGGGACACTGGAAGGTGTCCCTGCCCATGGCAGGGAGTGGAACAAGATGAGATTTATGATCCCTTCCATCCCAATCCACTCTGGGGTTCTGCTGAGTGTCCCTTATTAGCTGAGCCTGGCAGGAGCAGGAGCAAACCGAGCACCCCTGGGGCACAGCCCCCTCCAGGTCCTGAGGCCTCCTGAGACCTGAGGAAAAACCTGTGCAACCAGCAGCTTGTTTTCTGGCTCCCCTGGATGGTTCCCTGTGCCAAGCACCCTCACAAACACCGTGCCACGTTCACAGGCAGCAAAGCCAAAACAAACCGGGCTCTGCAGCTCCCCGAGGGGATTTTCCAGGCTTTGCCTACCTGCCCTCCTCCTCTGGCTCCTCTGCACAGCTGCACCTGGCAGAGACAATCCTCAGAGAGCCCCACGGCCAAGGACAGCTCCAAACAACCATTCCCAAGAGCCAGGCACTGCCTAACGCACAGGCTGCGGCCACTGCTCTGATCTGCCCTGACAGGCAAAGTCTTCCTCTGCCTGGAGCAGCCCTGTGCTGCTGTTGGGGTAGTAAAATGCTATTGTCCCTTCTCCAGAAAGCCTCTGTCCTTTCATCTGGCTTTTGTAAATACGCCTGGCTGCGTCCAGGGCTCTGCTCTGGCACAGGGGAGCAGCCGCAGGACTGGGCTGGGGCTGCTCCCACCTCCACAGCTCTGGGTCGGAGCCTTGCCTGCCTGTCTGCCTGCCTCCTTCCCCGGGAGATGGTGGAAATCAGCTCAGGAGAGCCCCTAGAAATCATCCTCTGTAGTTAAACTCAGCCTTTGAAGCTGGGACCTGACTTTTGCTTCCTGCTCCTCAGGGCCAAGAGCCCCGATGGCAGAGGCTGATGAAAGCTCCCAGCCTCCCAAGGATGCTCTGGGGCTGGAAAAGGGGAGACAGAACAGTGCTGGGGGCTCAGGAAGGATGAACATCCCTCAGTCCAACCCAGAGCAGGGCACCATGATCCACATCCCAGCCCTGCAGCAATGCCTTGTTCCAGCACCACCTCCTGCCAGGCACGTCCCTGGGCTCTGGGATCCTGTCTGGAGAAACTCCTGGAGCACAACTGGGAATTCTGCTTTGCTGTCAGACCCTTGATCAGTCTCAGAGTGAGAAGCAAACCTGAGGAGCAGTGGTGCCCACAGGAATGTCAGCAGGGCAGGGGGCAGCCCCACATGGAGCAGCAGGGGATGTTTGGTGGCATCTGCCCAGGTGGAAAGGCACACAGGGGCAGAGGGGACACAGATTTTATTGAGGTGATTGCTACAAACCAAGGTCTTGCTGAGCATCTTGGCCACCAGATTGCTCAAACCGAATTATTTCTTTCCAAGACCACCCTGCTGGGGAAAGAGGCTCCCTCTGAATGGATCTGTGCTGTCCCAGCTTTTTTGCCTTTCACTGCCAGCACGATGGCCCCCAGGACCTTGATGAGTGTCTGCAGGGCATCCGTGTAGGTGACAGCTGCCAGCCCCTCTGCACAAAGGGACAAAGGCATGGGGTTGGAATCACCTCTGGATCTGCGCTTGGAGCAGTCAGAAAACCCCAGTGAAGCTGCCCAGCTTGCAGGGCCGTGCCTGTCACCAGCCACGTCCTGCTGACCCTGTGGTGAGGGAGCTGCAGTGGGAACAGCCCCTCGGTGGGGACAGCAGCCTCACAGGTGGGGTGGCAGAAAACAGCCCAGAGCCACAGGGGCTGCAGCCTCACCAGTGGCCAAGGGCTGGCTGGAGGGGAGGGATGCAGCCTCACACCTCCACACAATCAGGAGGACACCAGCCAGCCCCAGATCGCATCCCAGGACCTTTTATTTCAATTTTTCAGCACCTGGTGCTTAGCAATCCCCTTTGGCCATTCTGTGTCTGTCCCTTTCCATCCCGAGCTCTCCCTCCAGTCCTGCTGCACACCCCAGCCAGGATCCATCAGACCAGAAAAAGCATTAAAAAGTAGCAGAATTTTTAAAAGTGGGTCAAAAATTGAGCCTCCAGTCATTAAATCCCATCCAGGGAAGTCAGGGCTGCACCATACCAGCCGTGGCTGGGATTTGGAGGGATGTTCCTGGGATCAGGGTGAGGCAATGTTCACACCTGGCTGAGCTCACACCGAGGTGCCTCAGATCACAACAGGCCTTGTGGGCAGGAAAAACCTGAGCTGGGATTTGCCTGAAACCAAAACCTTGCAAAATCCACCGTGTTATGGATACATTTTGAATTGTTTCCCGTTTGGATGGCCAGGCTGAGATAAGGAGGGAGGATTCACTGCTGGGTGTCTCCACTGGCACTAAAAGGGGAGGGAATGTCCCAGCCAAAATAATAACCCAATAACAAATAGCAATAACTGGCAGGGGTGCACGGTGCTGTGGGCTGAGAGTGGGGCTGGGAGCCAGGAACCCACAATTTCCAACTCCAGCTCCAAACCCTCATCACCTCCACATCACAGAACCACCAAAGGGGTTGACTCTGCACAAAAACAGCCGGTCCCACAACGGGGAAGAGCAGGGCCAAGAAATATTCCTGAAAGCTTTGGGAAGGGAAAGCAGCAGGTTGCACTGAGGGCAGGGCTAGAGGGAGGGAAAGGAGCCAGATCAAGAGCTCTCAGGTTGTAGATTCCACAGTAATAATCCTGTAATAGGAGAAGCCCAGATCATTGCTGGTACAAATAGGTACACACACGGGAAAGTGCTTGAGCAGTGGTGGGGGAGGAGTTATTGCAAATAAAAAGGTGTAATGACAAAGGAGAGGTCATGGGCTGAGTCACCTGCTCCAAAAGCTGAGCAGATACCGCCTGCATGGGGCAGAGACACGAACCCCACTGGTAGAACCCCCTAAAAACCCTCCAGGAGCAAAAAAATAACAATCATCAAATAAAAAAGCAGAAGGGTAAGGAGAGTGTTTCAATGAAAGAAGAAAACTGGAGGCCAGCAGGTGCTCCAGCTCTACACCTGCAGTGGTGTAGAGCCCCGTGACCACCAGCATCAGCACAGTGGGCAGGTGAAGGTCCCAGCCCAGGAGGGCTTGCACAAAGAGGGTCCCTAAGGACAGACCTGTCAGTGTGTGGAAAAGGAAACCTGAGAGCTGGGACGGGGAACAGGTGACATCCAGCACCCAAGGGCTGCTGCAGGAGTGACACTGCAGGGAAACAGCCACCTCTGTGGGTGCAGTGAGGACATGGAAACCTGGAATGGTTTGGGTTGGAAAGGGCCTTCAGGACCATCACATTCAGCCCATGCCATGGTCACCTTCCACTGTCCCAGGCTGCTCCAAGCCCTGTCCAAGCTGGTCTTGGACATTTCCAGGGATCCAGGGGCAGCCACAGCTTCTCTGGGCACCTTGTGCCAGGGCCTCCTCACCCTTCCAGGGAAGGATTTTTCTCCCTGTATCCCGTCTAAATCTCTCCTCTTTTATTTAAAACCATCCCCCCTTGTCCTATAAAAAGTGGGCCTCCCTCTTTCTTATAAATCATTTAAATACTGGAAAGCCACATTCAGGTCTCCACAGAGCCTTTTCTGGAGGCCTGTGGCACACGCCAGGACAATCCTGAAGCCCAGGGTCCCAGGGGGTGGCCGTGCCCCAGAGCTTCCCCCAGCCCACAGGGAGCAGAGCAGGCAGCTCCAGCTGTCACTGCACCCACGTGGGGCTGGTCACAGCCCTGTGGAAATGAGACACAAAGCAGAGACTCAGAGCTGGGCCACCTCCTCCAGCAAAAGCCATGGCCCCACGGGAGGACAGCTCCAGGCACAGCGACAGTGGCAGTGCCACCACCACATCTCCACGCAGAGCTGAGCTCGGCCATCCCCAGCGCTCAGCTGGGGCATCTCCACTAAAACCTTTCTTGGGGAAGGGAATGAGGCCAGAAGGGGCAGGAAGAGGCAAGAAGAGCTGACTCCACACCCTGGCCCCGAGCTGTGGCGGGTTCCCACAGCCCAGAGCATGGCTCTGATTTGCCATCTCCTCACACACCTCCCAGCAGCAGGGCTGTCTTGCCCTGTCATGTGGGAGCAGTCTCTCGGGATTAGGTAGGTGCTGGGCATTGTTGTTTCCCACCCCTCCCCGCCCCAGCTCTGCCCTCCTGCTCTGCTCCAGCACATTCCCACTCGGAGCTGAGGATCAGCACGGGGTGATGGAGAGGGGCCATGCAGGATCATGGAAGAGCAGAGGTGAGAGCTGCCCAGGAGGGCTCCACCAGCCCAAAACCCAGGAGGGGAGCACACAGCCAGCTCCAGCACAGCACAAAAGCCATTCCCCAGCAGCTGAGCCCACAGCGTCAGACACAGCCTCAGTAAAATCAAATCAAACCAGGCAGAAGAGCACTTACACCATGATCCTGAGGATCCTAATTCAGGGCCTCTTCCAGGGCATCTGGACCAGGCTTTACACCACAGTCATGCCTGGCATTCCCAAGGGAGGTACTGCATGTCCTCAGCTGCACTTGGGATTGGCCGTGTCTGGGAGAGTCCTCGGCAGCGCCAGGAAGGAATTCAGCCCTGGAATGACCTCTTGAAGAGGAACCAACCCATGGGCAGCCATGCCATGACCTCCACCAGTGGTTCCTCAAATGTTTTCCCATGACAAATGCAGCCCAAGCACTGCTTGATGCCCCTGAGCGGCCCTACAAGAGGACAACTGAGCCCCTCACACAGCACAAGCTGCAGTGACAGAAAAGCCCCAGCCAAGGGCTCTCAGCCACCTCCTCCCAACACAGCCCAAAGTGGGAACCCAAAACTGCCTAAGCCTCCCTAGCCAAGCATCCTTGGTGTCTTCCAAAGCTCCTCATGTCCCTCAGAGGGATCCATCACTTGTCATATCAGTACCACCCAGGAATTTTTCTCCCTGCTCTGATTTTCTCCCTCTTCTCCAGCAACCCTTCCCCACAGCCCAGCTGGGAGATTCAGCCCTGGACAAAGATATTTCATCATTGCTTCTCGTGGCTTTCTCAATGCTTAATCATTTTTGCAGTCGTCTGCAAATGAGTCGAAGCCTTTGCTATGAGGAAGCAGAGGTATCTCCACCTCCCTTCCTGCTAATTCTGCAAGGGTGGGAAAAAATAAAAGCACATGTGACCGAGGCACTAATAAGACATCCCAAATACAAAAACAAGCTAATTAAAACCAGGCATGACCTATTCATAAAAAAAGTCCTTTCAACCTCAAGAGGAGAGGAGAAGCCTTTGAAGTCAGGCTTCATAACCCAGAGAGATTCCCTGCCTCCACCGGTGACCTCACCTGGAAACTCGTTCTTACCCAACTGTCACTAAAGCCTTCCCAATAAAAGCTGACTTTGGAGACAGCTTGGGATTAACAATTGGTGAAGCCAGAACCTCGGTAGAACGAGTTCCCCAGGGTACTGAGGAGTCTCCAGGGGCTCTTTGCCAGGGCTAGGACGCCTGTGCAACTCCTCACATGTTCCTAGCTGGGTGGGAAACCATCTCCCAGTGGGATTTTGGGCTGCCCTGCTGCACCCTGCCATGAATTGTGGAAGGTTGGGATCCACCAAAAGGAGATTTCCAGAAGAGGAGGGTCCGGCATCCCCACTGCCAAAAAGAAGAGCTGAGGGAGCAGCACTGATGCAGCGTCTCAGCTTGGGAATATGTGGAGCAAAAATCCATCTGCAGGGAGAGGAGGCAGGGAAAACTCAGATAATCCTGGGCTTTGAGGCGGCCCCCAGCAAGGACCAAAGAAATCCCTCGGGACACAGCCCTGCCTAATTGCTCCGAGTTTCACATTTCCCTGCCACACTCCCCACTGAGGCCACGCCACCGCAGCGATGGGGACATCGGGCCACTCTGGCAACGCCCCGCGTGTCTGCAGACACTCATCCCAGCCCACTGCTGGAAAGAGCCATTGTCTGTAGGATTTACTGTGAATGGAGCCAGATGCCAAGATAATCCCCTTATTAGCCTGATTCCTCTTCTGTTGCATCCTGCCCGACTCAGAGATCAGAGAAAGCTCAGCAGACCAAAGGAACGACAGCACTGGCTGAAGGAAAGCTCAGGAAGAGGAATTTGGGAGTGTCCACGGAGCTCCAAACATAAAGCTGTGTGGAGAAAGGCCTGGAGAGCCGCAGAGGCTCCGATTGGAGCAGGCACTGCTCAGGGGTCATCTGCAGGTTCATCTGGTGTTGGGCAAGAGGTGACAGCACAAGCACCTCCCAAGCTAAGAAGGAGCCTGTAGGACATCCATCCCTCCTGGGCAAAGAGGCTGGAAAAGGCACCAAGCATGACCCCATGGCTTAGCAGGACATCATTAGGTGAGAAGAGGGGACATGGGGGGATGCCTGGGAAGAGACTGGAAGACAACCTAAGCTACCAGTGATCTCTTTCTTCAAATTCAGACCAGCAAGAACAAATTATGCCAGCAGAAATCAAATCCCAGCTTCCTTTCCTTTTAAACACCAGGAGGGGTCTGTGAGAACCCCACAGATCCCAAAGCAGGCACCACAGACACACACGTGCTCCAGCACATCCCTTGAGCTCCTCCTGCATCTTTGCTGGGAGCAGGAAGGAGATGTGACACATGAGGGGAGTGAGTTTCAACAGTTTGCTGGACATCAGGACAATCAGAGATTAATCCAAGTGTCACTGTCCAAACTTGCAAACTGAACTGGTGCTCCAAAAGCTACCAAGACAATTCCAGGAGTAGTGCTGTGGGATTTTTCAACACCATATATGACTGGGACATAAAGACAGGAGTTATATGGAAGAATGTCCTCCAGCAGGACAGAGCATGGTTCTGTGGGGGGAAACACAGGGCACAGCTGCAGCAACAGAGTCACCAGTGCCACCTCTGCCACTCGAGAAGCCCCGAGGCTGTGGGGAGGGCAGCCATGTCCCTGTAACCTGCCTGTTAAACCCAAAGCACAGTGCCCTGCCCAGGGCCAGGGAGCAGCTCAGGACGGGGAGAGAGGGCTCTCCTGGAGCCAGGCATTCCCAGCAGCAGCGCTGGGCTCTGTCCGAGGTGGATACAGCGTCTCCCTTTGCATGATGTGCACAGAGAGCCCTGGCTGTGGGCTGCTCCATCCTCCACATCCCAGAGGATCTCCCCGAGCTCAGCCCAGCGCCTGGGGCCGCAGAAACGCCGTGCAGGGAGCGATGGCACATCCAGAGACGCTGGTGAGCACAGGGACAGACATGAGCGCCTCGATGTGGACGCCAGCACTGCCCCTCCTGCCTCTGCTCATGCAAAAGCACTTTTCTTGCAGCCAGCCACCTGCAAAAGCACATTTCTTTCAGCCCCAGCAGAGCCCAGGTCAGATCCACCTGTTCCATCCGAGCAGGATTGCTCCCTGCGGCAGGTTTTCTCTCCAGCTTCTCGGAGCTCTTTGCTCTTGATCTCTGTCTTGCTGCCTCCAGCCCCCCAGGGCTGTCTGTGCCAGGCTCTCCTGCTTGCCCTAGACCTGGTACCACAGGCTCTTGAGCTGTTTTACCTCGGATAAACCCTTCCCGTGGTTACCAGCGTGAGCAGAGGCTGCAAACAGGGAGTTGTGAATGAGGTTGAAACGAGGGGAAAACATCCCTGTGGAAAAGGGCCTGATTTCCAGGCACTGCACAGGCTTGAAGATCTTGCAGCTGCAGCAAGGCTTCCTTTCCTCAGAAAACCCAAGAGCCCCAGAGGAATTAATACATTCCCAGTTCAGTCCCTGGCTGTCCCAGGTCCTTTGGGAATGCTGGAAAGCATCGCTGCCAGAGATTGGAGACAAACCCCAGCAATGCAGCCCAACCTCTGAGCACATTTCACCCACAAGCTCTGCTACAAGGCAAGTTTGGGAATCCTGACACAGCCACACATCCATCAGGGCCCCATGGAAAGGACCATCACTGCTGGATCTATCTTGGAACTCATGGGATGTCACAGACAGCATCTGCCCACAAAGTCCCACTTTTTGTCCCACTTCTTCCGGGAGTATCCTGCAGTAAATGCTCTCCCCCAGTTTGTCTATACAAGGTCTGAACTCAAAAATAACCTTCTGATAGGTGGAAATAAGTCCTGGATTGGTCACAGAGCTGAAGGTGGGGCTACTCACTGAGACTTTGGTGAAGATGGAGAGCAGGAGCAACAGGCTGGAGAGGTACATCCAGATCCTTTCCCCTCCAAACCTCCGCTGGAGACACCCAGGAATTGTGACAATCCGCCAGAGAGGGAGAGCCCTCACTGCCCTGGCAGGCCCCATCCTCCTGGGATGGTCCTGGGAGGACAAGGGGACAGAACCATTCCCAGAGCAGAACTCAGGAGTGCCACAGAATTCCTGGCAGTGGGGGACATGTCCAAGGCCACAGTGCCCACGACAGGCTCAGGGCAGCTGTACATACCCCACATGAGATGTAGACAGGCACAAACACCCAGGCCAGTGCCAGAAGAGCGTAAGTTGCCTGTCAGGAAGGAGAAAAGAGCCAGAAAAAGCCATGGATACTGCTGTAGCTCAATGCTGACTGCAGTCCTAGACCCTGTCTCTGGTCCTGATCCAGCCCTGGTTCATCCTCAAGGGCACAATTACACCCACAAATGGCTTCAGGTACCCTTGATGCTCTTTCAGGTGTGAGGATGTGGTGGAGACACCCCTGCCAGCAGGAACCTGCTTCCCTCAGCCCTTCAGCTCCTGACTGGACATTTCCCACCAACTCCTTGAGCACCACACAAGCCAAATGCCTTTTTTTTTTTTCATCAGGACCCAAAGACTTTGGATACAACGTGCGGGGAAGCAGGGAATGGGTGACCCATTCAGTCATGTCCCTTTTAGGACCTGCAGGGGCTGAATTAAGCTCCAAAATGTCCTTTTCCCTGAGCACATGGAGCTGAGCTAGACTCTCAGCCTCACTTCAGGACACCTGAGAAGCTGAGTTAGTAGGGTTGTGTTAATTACCCCCTGCATGGCTCCTCCCAAATCTTTTCGAGACTGTGAAATGGCCCATCTGCTGCGACAGAACTCATTGTCTTAATCATAGGACACATTTCTTACATTCCACTGGAAGCCGGCGACAGCGATTCCCCAGGCAGGGCCGAGGAAGAGCCCGGAGCCCTGCGGGGAGCAGAGGAGGAGCTGCAGGTGCTCCCAGGTGGGCCGGGTCCCCGCGGCTTGGCACGGCTGCCGTGCCAGCTGGACCAGCTTTGGTGCTTCCCCAAGGGATAAATCAGGAAAAAGAGGTAGAAAAAAGAAGGTCTGAACTGGAGTGACAGGGCAAAAATGTCCCTGTCGCTTCTAAAAGTAAAGTGTGGCCAAAGAGCCCCCACGTGGGATGAGGGATGTGTGAGTATTTAGCAAGAAAGTCACTTAACATGTAAAATTCAGCTAGCTGAACGTGATGCTCCCACAGCTCAGCTCAGCTGGACATCCCTGCTGGGTTTGGGATTGACTTTCTTGTCTCCAAGGAGGATGAGGAGCCACACGTTGCTGTGTTTGCCACAGTGGCCACAAACCCTGCTGGAGGTGGCCCTGTGCAAGGAGCCAGTGCCAGACACGGGAGGGACCAACAGCCAGTTTGTCAAGATCAGACAGAAGTAAGAGGGGGGAAAAAAAGAAACTTGGGCCAGCCATAGTTTGTTGGAGTCAGCAGGAGCATGCAGGAATGCTGGAGATGGATATTTGGCTCCACAGATCCCTCCCCATGCTCAGACCAACCCAACAAACTGCAGCATCCTCTGTGCAACGAGAAGGGAAACGCAGCTCCAAGGACATAAATTCTGGCAGGAGGAGGTGGATAGGGTGGGGGAAAGCATGGGCAAGCAGTGGAGAAAGCAGGGGAGAATTCAGTGTGGCAGTGGTGCTGATGTCCCCGTGCCCAGGGTGTCACAAGAGGGACAGAGCTCTGTCTGTACTTACTGGCCACCAGGCCATGTCTCTCCCAGCAAGGAAATGGCCACTGATGGTGCTCCTGCTCACCCTGCAGGAAAACTGGGAGGAGGAAAGATCAGCACAGAGGGTTTCCCTAAAAACCCAGACAAGCCACCGGGACCCAAGTCTCCCAGACAAGAAGCCAAGAGACAGGAGACTCGATAATTAATGGGAGCTCTGCAAACTCGAGCTTAATTACACGAAAGGGGTGGCTGCACCCCAGGTACCTGGAGCCATGAATAGCAAAGGAAGCACCTGGAGAATGGGAAGCAGGGACGATGTTCCTGTCCTAGTGCCACCTCCAGGAGACAGGTTGGCTAGTAGGACACAGCTTTGGCCAGGATTTTCCTGCAAGGCAGAATAAATGCAATTGGAGAGTCTTTATCTGGAACTGCTGTAGCTGATCGTTGTTGCTGTTGTCTGGGTTGTTACCAGAGCATTTGGCTCAACACCCTGTAATGGGCAAGGGGCAGAGCTGCTCACACCCAGCAGACAGAGGCTGGGGGAGAGATGGTTAATTGGTTAATTCTGTGCTTAATTCCGCCTTGCTCCCAGGCTTTAGGAGCCTTTCCATAGGGGGTGAAAGGGGCAGAGGCTTTATACAAAACAGAGCAAGTCACAGAATCCCAGAAAGGTTTGGATTGGAAGTGATCTTAGAGCTCATCTTGTTCCAAAACCCTCCCACTGACCCAGGCTGCTCCAAGCCCCATCCACCACATGAAACAAGGCAAAGTTGGGGGGGGTTCTGTGTTTTAAAGCAAAGAAGACCAAACAGGAGTTGGGTGAATGCCTGAGCTGGAACCAGGCATGGCAGCAAGGGCCGACCAGGAGCAACCCCCAGAGAAGAGATCACAGAATCACGGAATCCTTTGGCCTGGAAAAATCCTTTAAGACCACAGAGTACAACCATCAATCCAGCACCCCCACTAAAGCCCATCTACACTCCTTCTAAATCCCTGGTGATTCCACCACTGCTCTAGGCAGCCTGCGCCAGTGCATGACAACCCTTTCCATGAGATTTTTCCTAATATCCAACCTAACCTCTCCTGATACAACTTGAAATTGTTTCCTCTTGCTCTGTCACTTGTTAACTGGGAGAAAAGACCAACCAGCACCTGGCTGCATCCTGCTGTGGAAAGAGGAAGACACAGCAATTCCTCTAAAGGCCAACAGGAAACCACCTTACAATTCCTTGTTTGGGGGTATTTAGCCATCAGTTTGCTGCACTGGGTGCTGCACTGGGCTCATTCCCAAGTGGCAGCACACTTCCACAAGGCCTCACTAATAAAATAAACACGGTGCAGTTGATTTGCCCATCACTGAGTCAGGTCAGAGTTTCTCCTCTCTTTGAAGGAGCCGCGGCAGCACCGGGAGCAGCTCTGCACGTCTGTGAGAGGAACCGACCTTCCCCCTCAGTGCTCAGCTGGAATTTGACCTGCATTAACACATCCAAAGTACCCAATGTGCCAATAAATCAGCCTAGTGTATCCATTAACATTAAGGAAAGCACCTGGTTTTATCCTTCAAAGTCAATGAACCCCTCCAAAGTCCTTGGAAGTTTGTCTCCAACATAGAAACGGTGTCAACAAAGGTTAATTTTCACTTCTGAACACGACACAACCTTTACACTCATTTGTAGGACATGATGGAAAGATTAAACCAAACAATCTCTAAATGCTCAATTCCACCACTGCTTTCTCTGTACCAGGTGAGGAACCTGGGAGTCTCCAGGACTGGGAGCTGCTGCCTGGCAGCCAGCCGGCCATTCCACCCACACCTGCCCCAAGAGGGCTGGGAAAACAAACCTGGACAAGTTCAGCTCTGCACTATGGCGTATTTTTTAGCTCATCCACACATTCAGGGCAGGCAAGAAACCTCAAAAAAAAACCCCCAGCTTACCTGTGATGAGCTGATTTGGACTTTTACCAGCTGGAACATACACCCCTCACAATATTCCTAAGTCAAAGAATCCCAGAATGGTTTGGCTTGGGAGGGATCACATTCCAAAACCTTGCCACAGGCAGGGACACATTCCACTACCCCAGGTGGCTTCAAGTCCCATCCAACCTGGCCTTGAAGACTTCCAGGGATGGGGCAGCCACAGCTTCTCTGGGAATCTGTGCCATTGTTTGAGCAATGTTGCTCCCTGATATCCACCTGCCATATTTAAGGACACAGTTTAGAAGACAAAGGACATGAACATTTTTAGAAAGCTCACACAAAACAAGTCTTTATTCTTTGTTGCAGAAAATAAATACAGGTGCATATTCCATATGCTTTTCTATAAAAGCACTCCTACAAAATCACTGAACTGCATACAACAGTACAACCTTTTTGGCTTTTAAAATGCAAATATTATACAGTCACTTCATTTTGTTATCATTTAAAGCACTTGTAGCAAGCAGCTTTGGAAAAGGAATGCTTAATTTAGAAACCAAATTCTTGCCTCAAGTGTTTTATGGGATTTTTCCATCCTGTTTAGTGCAACTAACCTAAAAGCAACTAGAACAGTTTTTTGTCAAATGTTTATTCCCACCAACCCCCCCGAAAAAAAAAACCTGCAAAGGGAAAAAAAAAACAACAAAAGAACAAAAACTGTTCTACCTTGATACTTAAACCAAGAGAAAACAAGAAGTGGCTCAATGGAAATATTAAGGTAAGCATGATGCTTCACAGCTCATTCTCTGTTTGCTTCCAGTTTGGCCCGGGGTGTTTCTTTAGAGGGAGAAGCTTTAATCATCCACTCCTATATTCCTGAAGAGGTATGACATGGACTCCCCATTGTGGATCCTGCGAATGGCTTCTGACAGGATCATGCTGATATCCACAGTCTTGATTTTAGGGCACTGAAGTTTTTGTATTTCATGTGGAATTGTGTTTGTAACAACCACCTACAGGAAGAAAAAGTGATCAGGAAAACGTAGCTCTGTTATGTTTTCTACCTTTCATAATGGAAATGTGAGAGGGTGTTTTACAGATCCCACAAAACCACTCTGGCCAACAAAAAAATATTTTACATTACTGTCAGGGTCACAATCTTTGGAAGAGCCATTTGTTGCCACAGGTTTCAAGTATCCATGGATAATAATGGATCCCTCCTTCCTTTCTTTCATTCATTCTTCCACAGATCCAGAGGAGCTACAAAAACATCCCCCTCACTGAAGGGAAAGCTGTGCTGACACTGACAGCCCAGCTCCTCACCACTTCCCACATTTCTCACCTCTACAGTTTAAACGCTAACATCCCAGCACACAATTCCATGGTAAGAAAGCCTGAACCAGGAACCTCCCAGCTAAATCCTTAATGCCAGCATATGCCAATAATCAAATCAGGGGAAAATTGCTTGCTTAGAAAAGCCCCAAATCACTTGACCAGAGCTCAGACTCCACACTTACTTCATCGATGGCAGACTCCTCGATCAGCCGGGGAGCGTCTGAGGACAGCAGCCCATGGGTGGCCATGACAAAGATCTTGTAGGCCCCTCTCTCCTTGAGGGTCTCAGCTGCAGCCAGAAAGCTGTCAACATCATCTATGATGTCATCCTGCCAAAATCCCAGAGGCACCGAGGGTTCACCACACCAGACACACCAACACAGCACATCTGACTGACAGCACAGCTTTACCAAGTGTAACAAACCCCAAACTATCACAAAATTGCTCTTTTTCTTGACAAACCCAGAGATTACACTCTGCTTTAGGGAAATCATGAGTGCATCAAGGAATCATAGAATGGCCTGGGCTGGAAGGGGACTTAAAGACCATCTCATTTCAAGCCCTGCCATGGGAAGGGACACCTTCCATCAGACCTGGTTGCTCACAGTTCCACACAGCCTGGCCTTGAACGTTTCCAGGGATGGGGCAGCCACAGCTGCACTCATAGGGAAAAATTTCTTCCTTATATCCAACCTAACCCTACTCTCCTCTAAGTCTGAAGCCATTCCCCGTTGTCCTGTCACTGCAGGCCCTTACAGTGTCTCTCCATCGTTCTTGCCTGCTCTCCTCAGCTACTGGAAAGCCACAACTAGGTCAACCCAGATCCTTCTCTTTTTCAGGCTGAACAATCTGAATTCTCTCAACCTTTCCTCACAGCAGAGCTCCTCCATCCCTCTGATCATCCTGCTGGCCTCCTCCAGACTTGTTCCAACAAATCCACGTCCATCCCCTCAGCTTCACTGGCATTTCTAAACTCACCAGCAGGAACAGACTGATGCTCCCCTCCTGTGGTGTGCATGCAGCATCTGAACCCCTTCAGGTAAGCACTGAAGAGGATTTCATGGAAATTTCTCTGCTCTTGGAAATAAGGTCCCAATGCTGCTTTAAGAGTGGATCCTTTCAGAGCTCCCAGTCAGCTCTGTGAGTGTGCTCAATGGTGCCTCTTCCTATCAGAAGCCCACCAGCAACCAAAGTTTTGTGACTGATACAGAACAGTTACTTGATTTCTGCAACTTCAACATGTTTAATATGATTTATGACAAGTGATGGCATCTCACTTACCACAATGATAGCTATTCTTCCTCCTACATCTCCAACAACTGTGATGGGTGGCTTTTCCTTAGGAATCAGCACTGATTAATGGTAAATGTTTTTAGAGGGGATAAAAAGAGAAAGAAAAAAGGAAGTTTATATCATTTATTTGAACTATGGAAATAGCTGATGGGTCACCACTATTAAAGACATGAAGCAGCAACTATTTCAACAGCCTTACTGAGAAAACCAGCAGGATTCTAATACATAAATCACTTTCTTGCACTTAATTAAAATATTAACTATATTCATTTATATCTGAATTCTTTACCAATTGAATTAATTTTTAATTTCAGCACAGAAACAGAGTGGCTTGCAGATACAACCAGTTCAGTCACCCACTGACAGCCACGCTGGGTTTATGCCCTGCAGATTTGGTGGTGCAGCTGTAGGTCACATCCACATTCAAATAAGTAAGAAGGAATCATATTCTCCCCACTACAAAAGATGATTTTTTTTTTCCCCCTCTGTGAAAAACCACTCCTTTTAGACTGTCCATCTCTGCAAAACCCAACCCCTAAACCCACAAAAACACCAGGTAACACCTTCCCACACACACTTACTTACTGGGGATCTCCAGGCTGGGGTGGATAGCAGCTACATATTTGGCTGTAGGAGGGGAGTGCCGACCATCCACCATGTCAGACTCAGCATCCTGAGCTTCCCCGTGGATCACGGCGATTCCCAACCGCAAGCGCTCAGCAAACGACTGTGCCCTGCAGGGGAAGGGTTAAAAAAACCCAGAAAAAGGCTAAATTTAAAGTAATTCACCTAGGTACAATCCTAATCTATTCTGATTTTATTTCTAATGAAATAGAAGAGAGGGAAGTCAAATGATCCTAAAATTTTAGGAGAATTCACAGAAGAAATCGGTTGCCCCTCAGTATCTGGTTTTGATCAGGTTTGTTGAAGTCAGAATAACCTTCAAAGTGCCCATATGGGCCTTAAAGCGATCTTGAACGTTCTGCAGGTCACAAAATGCTGCAGGTCACAAAATCCTGACTACTCCTTTCTGCTTTGCCCAACATCCAAAATAACATTTCCCAGCCTTCAGCATCTTTGGGATCCCATGCTTTAGCAGGACACATCTAACAAAACCAAGAACAGCCTCAATGTCTGAATTGTCCACATTTAATAGGGAAAAGAATCATATAAAAAGAGAAAATAAGTGTTCATCTATTTATTCAGTACTAAATAAAGACAATATCCCTGACCTGGTGACACATAACCTGAGACACCCTATGGAAAAGGGGATCCAGATGATCATTCTGCCTGACAAACCACACTTGGAGTTGAACAGCTTGGATTTTTTAATTAGTTGACATGAAGTTCCTTCACACTGCAGTATTTCTTCAACTAAAATTAGAAATTTCTGCAAAGAAGTGGAAGGTTATTGGGGGAGTGGGAAAAGCAGAAAGTCAGGAAAATAAGAATTTGTATCCCAAATATTGGAAGCAGCAAATACAAATGAGTACATCCATCCCACCTTACCTTGCACACCCAAGGGCTTGGGATCCTGCCTAAGCCACCCATCCAAGCCTCCACTGGCCCAAGCAAGGCCAGCACATCCAGAGTGATTCACTCTGCTCTAACATCAGCAGCTCAGATCTGTGCCTGAATCACCTCCTCCGTCCTTAAGCCCTATTTCACTATCCAAACAATCCAAAGTCCAGAGAATAATTTGCCCATTGTGATACTCAGTTAATTAAAAATGAAGAATCTTCCACCCTGTGGTTATCATACAGTTATAATATTTTTGCAAGTAGTAAATTATAGGTAATTATTATTACAAGCATTAAGAGTTATGACTTAGCAGGAATAATCCTATCAATAAAACCATATTAATTACCTTAAAATGCAATATTAAACTGAATAAAGTTCAAAGTAACAGCCAAATGATTTATTAATTCTCCAGTGAGCTCAGAAACCACAGATACATTCTGAACTTCACCACGCAGGGGTTCTTTTTCACAAGCAGGCATTCATCAAAAGTATTTTCCTCGACTGATTTCAGCCTGGATTAGGCTGAAACATCCAATTATCCCTCTCCCAGTACAATACAACTCTTCAAATACTGTCCTGAAATACTCAGAGGAACATGTGAAGAAGCTAAACAATACAGTTCTGGGATCCTCTCCTCCACAAATCACTCCATGATGTGCAACTCATCTTTCTATTTGCTGGCATTGACAATTACTGGATAAGCATTAAAATGCTGCAACACTTGCCTCCACCCAAGAGGCAATACTGACACTGTGGAAAACAAATGGAAAAGAAACAAATGTAAAACTGTCTGGCCAAAACAAAAGAAATCACAAAAAGTAATGTTGGAGAAAAAGATGACAAAAGGTGATTTGTTAGAGAAAATAAGGAAAATACAGAGTATCACAATTTGTTGGCATGGAAGTCTAAACATCTTTTCAACAAACTCTTGGTTTGTCACCACAGCAAATACAATATCTCTTAAACCATTATCCAGCTCTTACAGCACCTGCTGACAGCACTGTAATTCCAGAGTTTAGGAACAGTCAACTAAAAAGCTTCATGGATTAAGCACAGCCATTCAACCACCAAAGACTTCATAAGCACAATCATCTCAAATAGCAAAGCCCATTTCACCATCTGTATTTAGGATCTGATCAGCCATGTTCTTAGTTAGGCTCATGTTAAGAAACTCATCTGGATTAATGGCATTATACTCCCAGCTACTTTTCCTAATTTACAGCAGGAGATTTATAATGAAAATGCACACAAATATAACACGATTAAAAACGTTCTTAATCATAAGCACTGCACTGATTTACCGCGTCCTTCGTTATGGGTTTTTTTTTTTACTCTCCTTAGATTTATTATGATTACAGCGATGATGTAAAAACTACACAGCTGACAGAGGAGAACTGGGAGGGGTGTGAAGGTTGCATCTTCTAATTATTGGGTATTTGTCCTTCACTTGATCCTAAGAACAAAATCCCGACAGAGATTTCCTGCTCTAAGGCAAGAGAGCAGATCTTACCCACCTCTTTGCAGACGCAGGAGATTTGGCCACAATTACAGCATTCCTGTAGTCTGGTATCTGTAGTAAATAACAGATAGCAATGTCCACTTCATATCTTTAGACAAATTTAAGCTCAGTAAGAATCAGAGAACTTTATTTTGCCAGAAGAATTTTAAGCATCGAACATTTTACCTAAGTAAGCAACCTCAAGAATCCATGGTACATGATCAGGGTTGACAGCTCAGTAAAAATTTGTATTTAGAAAATTCAGGTATTAACTTCAAACTGTACCTTTTATAAACCCCACTTTATAGCAAGATAACAGGAAAAGTAACTGCTTTAGGACATCAGGGTTACACCCAGAAGTGTCAAAAGAAACAGGAAAACCATCAAAATTAAAATTTCCTGTTCAACCTAAACTGTCTTTAATCACTAAAAAACAGGATTTTACATCTTCTTATTGTCTTATAGAGTACCCCAAGAGAAGTCACACCTCTCCATCACATCATACTGACTCTTTCTATGGACTATCAGAAGGGATAAAGCTTCCACAGTCACTGCACTGATCCTGGAGGCACAGTCTCACACTGCTGCAGATCTCCCATGCTGGTCAGCACAAGGAGATGCTGCTGCAAATGCTGACAGCACCAGAGGGATGAGGCCAGGAACTCTGGGCTTCCCCAGATGTCTGACATCTGACAGGCTTCACAACACAGTCTGCTCCTGAGTTTGCTGCCCCTGCCCCACCCTCATACTGGTTTTTCACTCCAGGCTCCTGACCCCCATTTAACCAGCATTTTACTCCCCATGTCTCAAAAGTTTCTTAGCCTCATCTCCATTTTCTCTGCAAACAGTGACTCCACATCAGATTCATCTGGCTTGTAACTTTCCAAGCATTCCACCATTCACACTTCCAGTTCTCCTTTCCAACAGCGACTACAACTGCTCCTGGTATCTCCTCTTACCCCACTCCTTGCAAACTCAGACTTTTCCTTCACTGTGCTGCCCTGGGATGATCCATCTCTGTGGAGAGCAGCTCAAAGAGAACTTGTCTGTCCTTCTATCCAAAAATCACAGTCCTGAGCCAAGCAAAGTCCTACACAGCAGGTCCAGTCCTCAGATCCAGTGTTAAGGGATGGAAGACTCTTCACTAAATACCTGCAAACTGATCTGTTAGAGATGGAATTCACAGATTTGTGGGGATGACACTCTGTCATGCAGCTCTCACCACCTTGTCAGATGTCAATACCCACTCCAGAGCACAGAAATACTTGGGGTTTCTGCAAACACAGGCTTAAAAGTAAGTTTTTCCACAATCTTATCCACAATATACAAACTGCGCTGACTGATTGTTTCCAAAAGCTCTACCTGAAATGGGCACGGGAAAAAAAAATAGTTCTGAATTTGGGCAAGGGCTCAGCCAAGAGAAAATTAAGAAATTTTCTGAGGATGTCAGGCAACATTAACAATCCAAAATGTTAGTAACTCCACCTATAAACTGGGAATTCAGCATGTTCTGTCCTTTACAAACACTGAGTTATACAAGAGGCTACGAAGATTAACATGACAGAAGGCATGGACAAGGCAGGGCCTGTCACTCGACATAATAAAGGCTTTGATCTAGTTCAGACACCATTGCCTCATTTCTCCCCTGCCAAATTACCAAATTTGTTCTCAGCTCTTCAAAAATGAAGTCAGAAAGCCAGAAATGTCATCCCAAAGACACTGAGGTGTCAACAAGTCCATGTAACAAAGGGCTGTGTCACTCTGGGATTAACACCTGCACAAAGGAAAGAGAAGCCACGAAGGATCCAACGTTTGCCAAGCACACAGAGGAAAATACCAAACTATTTTCATATCACAGGAATTTCATTGATTGGATTGTCTTTATCCCAGAACAGCAAATGCTTCTCTTCACACCTAGGTATAAATTTCCAGAAGGGAAAAAGTATAAGCCCTCATCCTCCTAACTTTCAGTGAAATGATTTTTAAGTGACTTTCATTCTTATCAAGCTGGACTCCATTTCATGCTCCTCAGTACATCCCATCATGATTCCCACAGCTCTGAAAGCCCTGGCATTCCCAGAGCAGGATATCCAGGAAGTTGTGGCCACCAGGAACTTGAGATGAATACTGAGCAGCAATGTATCAAAGTTTTAAGCAAAGATACTATAAATGATCTGGCTGGTGAAGGTACTTGCCAGTACAGATCCCATGTGATCAGATCCATTCAGTTAACTCTGGTTTTAGAAAATCCCCTTATGGATGAGCAGAGAAGGAAGAACTGAAAGTATCTTTTAAAACTTCTCTACACATCCTTCAGATCTCTACAAATTGTCATTTGTTAGACTGCACAGCAGTGTCAGACTCAGAGCTGAAACAATCCTGTGTAAACCATTAAAAGCTCAGGAATCAAAGTGTGCTTCAAGACCAAATCAGGACCATGATCTTGTTACTGGCCATCAACCACACTTTCAAGTAACACATAAAGGCAAAACTTGTGTCTGTGTATTTGGTTTTCCACTTTTGTACTTTTTTTTTTTCAAGTGAGGAAGTGCTTACAATGTGCACTATTTCTCTCCTGGAACACAAGATGAGTGACTGTGGCAAAGCCAGAGCCTGGAGTTTTGTTCTGCCATCCTCTTTGACTCTATTACCAAATGAAATTATAATGAGGAATTCAAATGGTAACTGATTCCCCAAACAGATTTTAATACTGTCATAACAAAATCATGTTGGATTTGGTTTCTTTAAGGGAGTGGGGTGGGGTGTGTTTTGTTTTTTAAATTGAGGCATTCCTATCTCTATAAAAAGAAATAGCTTCAATTCAAAAGCAAGAGTGAGCTAAACCTTTTCTCTCACCAGGAAGAAAGCACTTGCTTTATTCCAAACTATCATTAGTCAGAGGCTTAACGTGCACCTTAATACCTACAATTATCATTTGCACACTCTGTACAGGCAAATCTACCATTAGAACTTCTCAAAACTCTTATAAAAATAAGATGGAGAATTGGAGGCACAGAACATCCCAAGTTAAGCTCCTCAAGTCAAGACATGCAGTCTGAACAAACATTAGGTGAGATTTCCACCCATCAGCCTGACTTTCAGAGCTCAATCAATAGGCTCTCTCATAGTTTACAACTTCCATAGTGTTTCTTATTATGTGATTTAAATTTATACCCACACAAGCAGTCCATCCTATAAATGTCAAGTAAACTGGAAATAGGAAAGGAAGAGGACATTAAGAGAAAGAAAGTTGTTTGGGTTTTTTTTCCCAGTGTTAGGGGAATATATCTAAGAAAAAACCAGCACAGCTGTATGGGTAAAAAAACATCAGCTCTTGAGGAAAGCAAAACGTGGGGAAGAGAAGAACCAACAGCTCCTAACACCACTCCCTGCCCCAATATGATCCTTCCCCTCTTAAAATTTAGTTTCAAGAGTTAATCTTTTCCAAGGGATTTGTTTCAGATGCCCTGAGACACGACAAAAAAAAAGAATTAAGAAAATCAACTGTACTAACAGGTCTTCCTCACCTCTTCTTGGATGTACTGGAGTAAAAATGGAGATGCTCTCAAGTTATCAACCGGAATATTGAAGAAACCCTGAATTTCCTTCTGATGTAGATCCATGGTAATAAGATGAGTTAGTCCTTTAAAATAAAATAAGACATGCAGAGAAGCACATCAAGCAAAGTAAGAGAGAACAGACACCTTATTTTTCTAAGTTTCACTGCAGTTTATCCAGAAAATCTCTAAGCTGCATGAGAACACTAAGTGAAAGTACAAAATTAATTTTAGTCCCTCTTAAGCACACGGGCATTAAATGTGTTTTGAGGCTTCTAGAGTGACTTTTTTAAAAGAACCCCAGAACACTGCACATAACTGACTCTGCAGTGCCACACTGAGGCAGGCAAGAGCCTTCTCCACTGGACACGGGACAAAATGGAAGCACTGATTTGTCCAATGTCACACAGCAAGACCCTGGCACGCTCATTAGCTCTGAACTTGTGAAAAATGGGCCAAGCTCCTAATCAAAAACCACTTCTCTCATAGTAACTACCCAGACCACTCAGTTTGTTATATCTGCCTGCTTGTTCCCAGGGATGGGAGTGAAAGGAATGAAGTAGAAAATGTGTTGAAGGCTGTGAAAATGAATAATCTCATTCTCCCACATGGTCTCGAATGTAAAGGACAAAGTGCATTCATCCAACAAGTAAAAGACAGAAATGACAAGGCACTACTGTTCCAGACTGTAAGAAAGGCACAGGATGGTATTTTGAGAGGTGAATACCACAGCCCAAAGCAGCTCAGTCCAGCAGACTCATTTTGCCAGCTCAGTACAACTCAATGTAAAATGTTCGTTTAAAATTTGGGTTTTTTATGAACTCCTCATTTGGAAACATTTTTAACTACCTTCTCCTTTTCACATAGGTTTTAAACACACGAAAAGCTGGGCAGTTATTTTTAAACAGAGTCCAAGTTTGTGTACAGATCTCTCTAAACCTGGAAGCCGACAGCAGGAGCCCCTTTGCTCTGATTATTTAAGGACAGCCACATGCTTACCAGCTTTGCACATCATCGAGGCCAGCAATTTGGAGACAATGGAGCCCCTTTTCCTCATCTTGCACTGTTTGCTGTAGGGGAAGTAAGGAATCACTCCAATAATGCTTTTGGCACAGGAGGTTTTACATGCATACACCATGATCAGGAGTTCCATGATCGTGGTATTCACATCCCTGCAACGAGAGACATCTGCTTCTGGAGCTGGTGCACAAAAATCCTGTATTCACCACTACTCACACCCAGCAGAGAGAGAGGGCACATCATTACAGGACTTGGTCATCAACTAAGATCTACACTTCTGCTACCATTAGAAAGAAGTCTTTGCATTTGTAAAGTTCTTTTCACATAAAATTAAAGAATTTCTGAGTCACAGGACACATTGCTCAGGAAATGTTCCTCCTACATCTTAACTTTGTGGTGGTGCTAGAAACAGGGAGCTAAGCAGAGAAGAATTCAAAGAGAATGACATAAGCAAAAGAATACACTTAGGGAAGGAGTGCAGAGACCAAGGAGAAGATATTTTATTGATGTAGTCACTAAAAATTAGAAACATAGAAGCTACCTTATGCCAAAGCTGTCTTTGTATATATATAAAAAAAAATAGCAAAACCAATATCAAAAACCCTCCACAAAGAAAACCCCCTATCTAGTCAATCTAAGCTTATTACACTGCATCACAAACATAAAAGGTGATTAAAAAGGAAAACCAGAAGCATTCCTATGGACATCAGATGCTAGCACAGGGTATTTAAACAGTTACTCACTTTGACACTGTCTGGATGATAAACACATCCTTTCCTCTCACAGATTCCTGAATCTGCACTCGTGTTTCTGCCAAGAAGAGAAATATGTAATATTTGCAAGAGCAAAACTCTTCTTAGAGTCTAAGAAAAGGGCAACCAATACATTCAAATCAGTGTCAGGTACATTTCCAGTTTTGCTAATGAAATGCTCACCTCTGTTTGGCTCTTGATAAACCTGAACCTTCCCCATCTCAACTCCCAAGCGCCTGTGGGAACAGAAAAAAGGTAAAAGTCAGGAAGGGGAGAGGAAGAGCAAATCAAATCTAAATCCCCTACAATGCAACAGTTACTGAAAAGGCTGCATTCCATGGGAGAAAACCAAGGGAAGAAAATCCCAAACCATAAAATCAGTAATTACAGTGAACATCTCCAAAAAACATCTACAATTTCCAAAAGCTGCACTGCAGACTATGCTAAACTCATTTTCCAGTCAAGCTCAGAACAAGCAGCAGGAAAAAAAATGCTGGAATACTAAATCATGTAACATTTTGTAATTTTTAATGTAATTCTTGCCCTATATATAAATATATACACACATGTGGAAACATACATGTGCACAATTCTTAAAAATATTGCTTTCAAATCATTCTTCTCTATAGAAAAAAAACCAATGTGGAGTGAAGAGGAAAGAGTAGCAAGCACTATTTTATGGATAATGGAAGAATAGTATCTGCTTATTTTTTCCTTGTCAGCATTAGCCAGACCCCATCAATACACAAAGGAGACCAGAGTATGCTCTGCACTCAGGCCCAGATTCTTTCCACATTTTACCTGAGTTCCTTTGCACTCACCTTTCCCTTCCTCTCACACCTAACTTTGGGTAAATAAGCCTCTGGAAGAAATCCATCCTGTCTAATATTCCCACGAATGTTATGCATCCTGAACAGCACAGTAAAAATCTACTTAAGTCCTAAAAGTTCTGCTGAAGTCGTTAATGGACTTAAGCTAAAGAAATGTTCCCATCCAAAATACACAGAGAGCAGGAGGGATGTAGCTTTCCTGCCTTAAAATACCCCACTAAAAGGAGTAAAAACTTCTGCTATGATGATTTAACACTATGCAAACATTAATTATCCCACATATTTCCTATAAAATACTGCAGCCAATCACAACCTGCCACAGAACAATTCAAACACAAGTTGCTCTCTGTTACTAAGCTGATGAAATAAACTCTCTAATAGAGCACACTCCGTATTCTAGCAAATCACAGCAATCTTCCCATCTTCCCTTAAATAGGGAAATTAAGTGTCCAGTAAAACAAATCCCACCAGAATAACCCCAAGATTGCAAGATTCCCTGCAGGCTTTACTTACTCAGCAATCCTCCTGGACAGTTCCATGCATGAGGAATTGGAATTAGCTGAGAAGAGCACCAGCCCACCCTTGGTGATATTCATGATGGCCCCAATTTCAGTTGATGGCACACAAAACATCAACCCTAAGTTGTTTTGCCGCTTCTAAAAGGCTGCAAGAGATCAAAGATCATTTGAATCCATGTTAAAAAAACAAAACAAGACAAGACACACTATTTTCTGTTTAGAAAGTGTAGTCTTCCAGAACCCTGGATATTCCAGCATCCTTAAAATCTGCTATCCCCACTTTAATAGCTTCCCTACAGTTCTCCAAAGATCCCCAAGGAAAACCTTCTAGCACCAACTGTTTTTTTCCTTTTAACTGTTTTCCTCAGGCTATCATCCAGTAACACTGATACTTTTTTTCCATCAGCTTGTCCAGTTCACTTTCCAGACCTGAGCAACGTTTATTGATTTTTCCAAAATCATAAAGACAGTCAGGGGTAGAATTGAGCTAAAAAGAGCTCCTGGGGCCTGGCTAGAAGAGTCTAATTCCATAGCTGAGTCTCTTTTCATTACTTTGCAGTAACTTATAAACTTACAAATAAGGATGAAATGTAAGGAAGAATTCAATAAAGCTG
This sequence comes from Anthoscopus minutus, assembly GCA_013399455.1. Lineage (NCBI taxonomy): Eukaryota > Metazoa > Chordata > Aves > Passeriformes > Paridae > Anthoscopus > Anthoscopus minutus. The sequence continues at coordinate 2,334 of VWYI01025409.1, read as the reverse complement.
GCAGCTGTAAATAATGACCTCTTGCACAGCAAATCCACTTGCTGAAGCAGCTGTTGTCATTCTTTGAAAGCAATATTTCTCCTGTGGAAACAGGAGAAAAATATCAGGAGGAAATCAGTATCATTTGTCTTTTGTTTCAAATAAAGGCACAAACCACTCGCTGAGGATTTGATGGGATTCTATCTTTTTATTATTCTTTGTAAATCACATTTTCATGGTTACTTCTACTACAAAATTTTAGTCAGATAAAATGAAAAAAAAGATCCCATTGACCAGCAGCCCTGGATAGATTTAAGCAGCATTCAACTCAAAATCTTGCTGCACTCCACTTCTGCTGCATAAATAATCCAATCCTTCATCACCCACTTCAGCATTATGTAGGAGACTGGAAATATGAAATACGAGTGGCATAATTTAAACCAAAGTAAACAGAAGTTCCAGCTAAATCAGTAACGTCTTTCCTGATAAACATTTGCCTGCTGAGAAACAGAATTATCTAATAGTCACATGTAATTGGTTAGGAAAAGCTGATGATGTATCAACTATTAAGTACTCCAAAACAACTAAAAGAAAAAGAAGAGTTTTGTATTCACAGGAACAGCTGGCTAGGTCTGTAATGCAACTCCTTCACACCTCCTTTACAACCAGACAGTCTGGCTCAGTTTAACTTCATCAGAGGAACTCAATTCACTCTCGTGAAGAGCCAAAGTCAAGTCAGGAACTTCCTAACAACAAATCTGTCGGTGCCAAGGCTGAGCTCTGCTCAAGTGCCGTGAATGAAAACCTGCTTGTCATCAGAACTTCCAAACTGTGCACAGACCGAGCACACAGCCACAACTTCTCCCCCCAGAATGTCTGAATGCTTCACTGCACTAAAACCAGAAGGTCCCCTCAACATCCCCAAAGTAGAACCTGTATCCCTCTCAAATTAAATACCTAAAAAAACCCCATTTCTTAGCTAGTGTTTCTCTGCTCTGCTGCTCACTCACTCCCTGCAACTCCCAGCTATCAACTAATGGCCATCACCCATCAAATATTCATGATGGTGTTCAAGATCCATCTCAGCTCCACCAGAGTGAGCACAGACCTGAAATTCTTTTAGGTCTCACAACAGCACCCGAGAGCACTCTGCTTGTGTGCCTGATGGGAACACCATGGAGGCATTCACAGAGGGCTCAGAAGGCACATTTTTATCCAGCAGTGTGTCTTCTTCGTTCCATAAATTAGGGAAATGAGGAGCCTTATGAGATCTGAAAAGATGAGTTGTTGGCTCCCAACTATTGCTGAGGGTGCGCTTTTCACCACAATAAACTGATGTACTCACAAGCAACAGTGAGCATTGCTCTTCATGTAACTATAGGTCAAGGACTTTCTTGTGGATGTACTTCAGCAGCAACAAGTGGCGATGGTGTGTGTGGGCAGGGAAGTTGCATTTCAAGAGCAATATGGATATATCAACCTTCAAACGGGTGCTGGGATGAAAGCAAGCTCACAAAACTTTATTGGATGTGCAAAGACATGACTTCACAGGGGTACATGGGACCTCTGGTTTGAGGTGGGCCAGCCTTCCAAAGCTGAACATAAGCACCACAGAACAGGCTGCAGCACAAACTCCAGCCTTTGTTTTTGGGCTGCACACAATTACACAGACACATCATGATGAGCACAACAATTACTGGGCACACATGGCTTTATGCTTCCATGAACTGAGCATGTCCACGCAGAAAGCAACAGAGGCAGGAACAGCTCCATGGGATAACCAAGATACTAAGGAATGGATCCCATGGGATGGAGGGAATGTGCATCCTCTCACCAATCTCCCCACATGGAATTTTCCCGTCCCTCCCCACTCACCGATCCCCTGGGCTAACAGACGCTTGCAGCCCACACCTCCCTGCTAGCACCTTCGGATGCTGCAGGTGGGTTACACAGGCCCTGCGGATCCCATCCCTCCGCCCCCAGAGCAGCCCGGGCACGCGGCAGCCCCACGCCGCTGCCCCTCACCTGTGGGGACTCGCGGTGAGCCCGAGCAACCCCGAAAAGGGGCCGCCCACGAGAGGGTCTCCATCCCCTTAGGGGAGGACGACACAGCCCATTCCTCAAGCGTCGGAACCCCATGTGGGGAAGGGGGATGTCCTGCCCTCACACAGCCGGCTGAACTGGGCTGAACGGGCGGGAGTGCCCCTCGCTGAATGCCTTACCTGCCGGCTCCGGCCCCCCGGCCCCTGGAGAAGGCGGCGCGGCCGGAGGGGAAGGAGGGGGAGAGGCAGAGGCGGCAGCTGAGCTCAGCCCCTCCGGTGCTCCGCGGGCAAGATGGCGGCGGGGCGGGAGGGA
>VWYI01025408.1:33206-45153 GCA_013399455.1 Anthoscopus minutus | reverse complement strand
ACATAACTGTCCACAGCATTCCACGTTATCCAAACAAAGCAAAGCAAAAGAATGTATAAAAGGAGAATACATATAAATAGAGGCCCTTAGGCTACAAAAGACAACATGAAACTCAGAAAGAAAACTGAAGAAATAAAGAACAGCAGGAAATATTTACAAAGTAATATGACAGTTGGTTACAACTTCCAGCAAGAATTAAAAAATATCTAGGATAATTATTTCATATATCTGTACTGCAGCAGCACCTTAGGACTCCTTGTGTCACACATTCTACAAATACCAAGAAAGATTTTGTTTGAATGATATTTCAACCTTACTACTTTTACTGAACTTAATTCTTACTTCCCTTTTTCTCATGCAGCACCATCAGTTACTGACCCTCTCACACCACATGGAGATATCAAAAAGCAACTTCACTGTTCATCTGCTATGCAACATGAATTTCCATTTCTAGTCTTTCCTTCCTAGTAAACCTGTTTTCATCACACTTTCTTCAGCATATTCATAATGCTCTAAAGTTGGTCACGAACTTCTGCAAAATTAACATATTACACACCTTCAAATTTCTACTCAAGCCCACCTAGATAAGTTAAAGAATTTAATGACCTAGATTGACAAAATCAATGTTGTGCTCACAGACTGCCTCAAGAAGCCATGCTATATCCACATCCTAAACAAAAAAGAGCTGGGCTTCTTCAGAGAAGAATGATTTTTGCCCTGCTACTTTCAGATATGTAAGATCAAATTCCAAGAGCAACACCTTCAAGTGCTACAGTAGCATGAAAAATTGATCTCCTACAGCAGATTTTTAGTAAAGGTTTTTTGATTATTTCAGGCAAGTCACACTACACTCACACAGTGAGCACAAAAGCAAGAGCAAGAATGCTGTTAGACATACTCCTGTTATATAGTACATGGAGTAAATACTTTAAGCTGAGTTTTTTAAAAACTTAAATAGAAGTAGCAAAGGCTATTACCAAAGGGAACTCCAAATAAACACCACAAAATTATCCATTATCTACTTTCATAGACATTTACGAAAGTTGGAAGCTGTACTTCAGCTTATAGATAGATATCTCAGTTGCCTCAGATAGCCTAGGATTTACTTTAAACAATACTATACAATACAGCTCTACTGCTTCCACACCTAGGCTTATACCTTGAGAACACGTGACTTTGCAAGAAAGGCATTTTAGCTAATTGACCCTGTTAGTTACATGCTGGTTTTCTACAGACATGGTCCACCTGAACCCTGAACCTCTCTTCCCATTACCAGATGACAAAAAGAAAAAAAAAAAAGTAAAAATATACCTGGAGCAAGCCAGGTGAAACACAACAGGCAGTGAAAAAGAATAAATCCAAACAGACACAAACTGGTTTCTACAGTCCTATTTCCCTGCATTAAATTCCCCAGTTTACTTATTATGGAAAAATGTATTACTTTGAATGCACTGAACTGTAAGAGATTCATCCTGCATCTCATCAAAGACCTCCCAGACCTGAGAACAGTCTAGAGATAGATATTTAACATCCAGCAAGGTGCCCACATGTTGACTCCTGGTCTTTATCAGCCAAGCTACATTTTTCTTCAGCTGTGTGTACAGTATTTCCTAGCTACCATACTATCTTATACAATGAAAAAAATGAACATCTCAGCTCATTATGCAGCCAATGTTTCATAAAGTGACACTAAATTAAGGTCACAAGGCTGAAGCAGTATAAACTGAAAAAAGTACCCCTCCAAATTTTATGCAATCTCAGCAGGCAACTTCACAAGTCCTAGCTGTGCACATCTCACAAGTAACCATTTAAATACAAAACTGTCAAAAACTTTACTCAGTGATGTTTTCCTACTTTTTCAGGATTGCCTTGAGTGGCCTACTGAAATTGAAATTACTAAAATCCAACACAAGTAGCTATGTAAAATGACACACTCACATATGTGGACACTTTCTGAAATGCATCACTTCAAAAAATCTACCTTCCAAAATAAGTAGGCAGAAACCTATTTCAAGAAGAGACACACCTCTAGCAAGTGACAGTAAGAACCTCTCCTTAACCCACATCAGCAGGATAATTTAAAAAAAAAAAGCTCCTAAAATAACAAAAACAAATTGCCAATAAACCTACACGCACCCCCACCCCAAAAAACAAAGGAGTTCCTAAAATCGGTAGCAGAATGTTACTTGAAAAAAGACTTCCTACTCCCTCAATTTAAGAATAATTAGGTGTTCAGAGTGTAGCTACAGATGTAACTTTTTCATAGCAAAGAACTCTCCCAGGGCTAACTTGAGAACATAAAAGCAACAAACTCATAAATGCCCCTAAAAAGCAGCAGCACTACTGAGAGGCTATTCTTTCAAAATACCACCATGCAATACTATAAAGAAAACAAAGGAGTTTGAATACTGTTTCTGACTTACAGATGGCTTACGAGACTCTGAGCAAATGAAAGAAACTGCAGTAAGACAAAGAAAAGACAAAGGTACTGAATTTCATCCACAGTTCTTTTCTCTCAAGATTTATTTCCACAACAGGGCATAAGCACCTGCAATGTGCTTGTACAGTACCTAGAACTGAGACAGCCAGTCCTGACTAGAAGTTTGAAGCAGAACCACAGAATGTAGTACAGCACATTAGAAAGCAGTCCTACAGTGTATCAGAATTAACACAAATCCTCTACCAAAAGCACTGAAAGATGAAAAGGAATTAAAATGCTCTAGCAAAGATTTCATTAGCACTTCAAGATTTTCCCAGGTGAGATTCTATCTGCCTCAGACTTAAAAGCTTATATCACTTGTGCTTCAACAGATTCATAATTCAGATGGATTATGGGGAAGCAGCAGCTTCTTATTCATCAATTCTTGTTCTTTCCATGGGGTGACAAATTCCCAGGCACTTATTCAGAACATTCCCCTTTATTCTTATTATTGTTCATCAACAAGTAGCCTTAAGAATAACTTTCTACTTCAAAACTGATATGACCCCCATGAAAAGATCACACTGAGGAAATAAATTGATCTGCTACACACCCTAAAAACTACATGAAAGTCTTTAAATCCATATAGCCAAAACCCAACATCTTTAAAGGTAACAGCAGGGTCAAACTAGTCATTCACACCCTAACTTTTTTGTCAAGAAAAAATTAGATGATATTTTGGTATTTATTGAGGACAATAAATACCACAATCAAATCTCTGAATCAAATATAAAAGTGCAACTTCTCAAGAATAACGAATCGAGATATATAAAGTGGTAAAATATGAAAGTAAGTTTTGATTCCAAAGACATCTGTAGACTGAAGGATTATGTGAGGCAGTATTTCAAGAAATAATAATTAATAATGCACTCTGCTTACCCATCTCTTCCCTTACTGACAATTTTAACTTCAAAATAATATATGCCACAGGCTGCAGGTATAGGATGTGTAGCTCGAACAGAAGCAGCATCTTTTGGAGTTTTTCCATGACCTGAAAAATAAGAGCATTCAAAACACACAAAAAAAGCATTTTAGTTAATTGCAGAAGGTGACTCAAAGGATGTGTGCCAGCTACTCAAAACAAAAGGCTTATGCAATGAGCAGAAAACAAACAATATTCTAATCAACTTGATTTTTATGCTGGAGTATTTTGTTTCAACATTACATTTGCATTGTAAGCACCTGTACTGCAACTAAGGATGCTAAAAGAAGTCCTGAATATAGTAATCCGAAAAGTTACAATTAGTTGAAGGCAAACCAGGAAAAAGCTTCACCACTGCAAGTAACACAACTGACAGAAGGCCACCAGTGTTTGAAAGAACTGTATGATTTCTCAAATGCACACGGCTTACTCATTTTTAAAGACTGAAGCATGACATAAGAGTTTAATGCTTAGCACTTCTGAATCTACAAGTTATTGAAGACACTTCAATTCTAAGGTCCTCCACAATAAATATCAGTCATTATACAGAATGTACTACTCATAATTAATTTCCATGTTCCAAATATTCTTTCAGGACAGCATTAAGCCTTACAGCCTGCAACTGAGCTCATGCAGCTCCTACTCCTTTTTCTTATTAGGCTAATTATACATTAGCTATGCCACAATAATGCCCAATTTCAGCTCTTGTCTACTCTCAGGATTTTCAACCTAAACCCAGGAGCCACTTGCACTCTAGTAAGACCAGCCTTCTGAATGTGTCATCCTCTTCACAGCCCTTTCCAAAGGCAACCTGGAAGTAGGCTTTTGACCAGATGACCTGTTTTAGCAACAATCTGCTCAAGCAAGCACAGTGTCTCCCAGGTACACCCAAATTCTTCAACTTTTGTGTGACAATCATGCATGGACATAGTCTAAAAAAATTTAACAACCAAGATGGAAAGTATATTGGACTGTGGCAAGAAGGTAATTCAGTAAGATGGAAACCAGGAACAGACTGTCACTGCCATAAGAATAATTCACGCAGATCTCATGCCTACTCTTCATGTGGATCTGCAGCATGATGAAAGGAGCTGCCTGTTTTGAGTGTGCTGTACAAATCACTTGTGCTGCAACACTCCAGCTGTCATTTCCAGTCCAGACAGGGAGGCCTACTGCACCTGCATAGCAATTGATCTGCATATGCAAAAAATCCCATAGCCAAACACACTTCTTCCAGGGGCATTAACACTGGCATTACTGCTCAGGCTCAGATTAATCATGTCTCAGGTGCAGCAAGTCAGGTCACACAGCAAAGAAGAAACTGCAGGGGAATGACAGCATAGGCAGGCAGAAAGATCAGGCCCAGCTGGCCCACAGTACAAAACTTCTGAGGGCAGAGGGTCAGAGACTGATCTGTACCTGAACCTTGGAGCACAGTGCTCTCTTGTGCAAATGTTCATGGAACTGTCAGTGCTTATCAGCCTGTTGAGCCAGTACACACCAGCTCCTAATCAATGGCACCTGCTCTGCCAGGGAGAACTCCCACCACGGCTGCACCAGCAATCAAACCTTTACTAGCATGCCACGAATTCTTCACTCACTGACATTAGGCTTAATCTACCAAATTTTCTCTGATGGTAATGGCTCACCCCAGTGTGTTAATACCTAAAGACAAGTACCCAACTACATTACTTTTCTGAGTGCAAATCCACTGCACTACTTCAGTGTGTTGCTAGTTCTTGCAACTCTCTTTTGTATAGAGAACCTTCGATCACCTCACAGGTTTGACAATGTTAAGTTTGCTGCCTACTTTCTGCATGTTGATTTCTGATGTTTCACATGAGGAAAAACTAGTAATTTACTCCTCCATACACAGTATGTTTTATTGTTCACTATGCTTAAGTTACTTCCTCAGTCTGCGACAACCAGTGTAATAACCAAGTACATAATCTTAGTCAGACCTTCCATGGGTTTGCTCGGTTTTCAAATGCTAGCAGATCACTGTTTAGCTATTACAGATTATGCCTGAATACATAAAAATCCTTCAGCTAAAAGGGCAGAACATTGAACTCCAAAGACATCCCTTAAGTTCAAAAAAGTCTGATGAAACAATGCACTGGAGGAAGGAAAACTATTTTCTTTGTAAACGTCTTTAGGTTTTTACTTTAAAACAGGCTGCAAAGAAGTTCCCTTGGTTACTCTATGCACTTGACAATTTGTGCAGTTTCAGTCTGAGTCATTCTCCTTATTTGGGAAAGTCTTCCACATAGAAAAGACTAAAGCAGTAGGAACCAGCCAAATATTATTGAAAATGTAAATCTATTACCCAGCAGACTTAGCTTTGTGAAATCACAATCTAAGTGTTTGGAAACAATACCTATTTAAGGTATTCTTAGCACCTCCTCCTTAAATTCTACTTCTCCCACCTCCTCCCCAATGCAGGCATTTATTTGCAAGGACCTAGCAGAAACCAGATTGATTAGTTGATCGGGGTTTAAGAAACCTACCAGATTTTTTTAAGCAGCAGATCAGTTCCCTGATCCAGTTCACAACACAGCCACACACAGCTGTCACACTGCAAATAAGAGGTCAGTACAGGGGCAAGAGTAAAAGGATACCTTACCAGTATTGCCAAACACTTCATGTGGTGAAGCAACATGCTTGGGGAAGTCAGTGCCCAACACTACTTTCATACCATTAAAACAGAAGACACCATAAATTTAGAACTGCTGTCCTTTCAACAATCTCCTATGAATCCCGTTTTACTGCTTTTATTTGTATTTACATACAATTAATATGTCTAAGAGAAGGCTGGCTAAGCATCATCCAGTTAACTACCTTCCAATATTCCAAGTATCTCTACACTGTCTAAACATGGTAGTTAAGTCTTTCAGTACCACCAAGCTACACTGAATTATGTGTGGTCATGAGATCCCACTTTATCAGCCTGCTTTAAAACAAGAAAGAGGCTCTTAACTGAACAGTTAGCTGAACTGCAAAAATTTTTACCAAAGGATACTATAGATATTAGTGTTTAAGAGGACACTGGGCAAGCAAATTGAGACACTGCATTGAGTTCAGAATGTCCTTCAGCTTAAAACGGCTGGAAGCCAAGAGGGGAAACACACATACACCGTTTATGCCAAACATGTTTTTTTCGATTTTTTCTCAGGCACTTGTGACCACTGTCACCAATGGGACTCTGTAGCTGAGTGGCCCATTAGCTTGATGCCTTACACTGCTGCCACATACTTTGGTAACCTGAATCCTCATTTCCTTGCTTGTGAATAAAAAAGAACTTTGACACCCAGCTCTGAACTTCAGAATCGGAGGTTCCAAACACCTGAAGTAGATCAACACAAATACTGCTTAATACTTCCTCAAAACAGACCCCTTTCCATCACAAGCTATAGGGTGAGTACTTAAAATAGCACTTTTGAACTACGTCATATTTAATACTAAAGATTTTCAGCATTAAAAAAAGAACTCTGCAAAGAGATGCACAGACATCTGTGGGCAGACAAGGGAAAACAGGTCTACAAATCTTGAACTTCATACTGTAAACCAGATCATAGGTAAGTTCAATTACTAGAACAGCTTTCACTTGGGCTTTCCTTAGAAGTGTTTGACAACCATGAATTGACCATGCTTTATATAATTTTTTAAGCATTCACACTAATAATTTTTAGTACAATTTGTATCATCACTCCTTAAGCAAAATTACAGTGAAATTAATCTAAATTTAAATTCTATCTACTTGGACAAAAGCTAATTCAGATAAAAATATGTTCAGAGAAGCCATCTCCGCTATCAAAAAAGATAATCTTTCAACCTAAATCTAAGTGTATCATGCATACACACCAAATAGTCCAAAAGAAGACTAAGGGAGCACCTACCTAGACAAAAGTAAGCGTGTTTATCCAGTTTAAATCCTTAAATGAAGTTTACACAAGCTGAACTGCAGTTATTTCCAACAGGTGGTTCAATTACTCGCTCACACTGCCAAAAATAAAATAACCAAAACCTAATCTTCTGTTGAATTCGTTAGGAAAGTTTCATTGAGACAAGAGTGGAACAGGCTGCCCAGGGAAGTGGTTGAGTCACCATCCCTGGAGGCATTTACAAAACCTGTAGATTTGGCACTTGGGGACACGGTTTAGTCAAGGACTCAGCAGTACTGAGTTTGTGGTTGGACTCTGTGTTCCTAGAGCTCTTTTGCAAACTAAATGATTCTATAATTCTAAGAAAAAAAAACAACAAAAGACACAAATTACTGATTTTACTTTAACTTCTTCCCCAGTTTAAAAAAAGCAAGACATCTCAGAGCTACAAGGCTGTCCAAAACAGGCAAATTGTACTGAATGTACCCTGAGTGTTTTCTGCCAGAAAAACTGACACCATCCTTGTAACACTGAGTGACAACACAGAACTACTGGTATAGAATCCCCTTCATTTTCCAACATGAAATGGAATGCACAGTTTGCACTGAAAAAATAGTTTATTTCTGGGTTTTTTGTTTTGCACTACAGACAGTTCAAAGGCAACTACACTGTAAATAAATGTCTGGCTAAGATTCTCTGGCCTGTGATACATTAGAAAAAGTTAATGCAATAGCAGCTTATGCAAAATTGCATAACTTTCTTCACCTTTTTTGGACAATTCTATAGGAGTTCCCATGATTTCAGCACATATGATTTTGTCTGTTTACCTAATTCTGTATATAGTTTCTTCCATGGTTACAAATCTGCAATGAGTCTGTTTTTATTTCCTTACACTACGTACTATAGATAACTATCTCCTGGAAACCTAACCATGTCTGTCTAGTGGACCTTTCTTATCACATACAGCATTTATGAATACCTGTTTTTCAACAAGATCCATGTGTTAATTCTGAGTATTTTATAAATACGTAGGAATATTTTAAAAGATGTCTTGCCTTACTAGCTATGTAATTTTGTGCAATAACTGCTTCATATGCAGCATGCACTTGTGCTTTCTTTACCACTTATCTATACCTCAGAGCTGTAAAAATTATAATTAAGTGAAATGACATCAATTTTTTTTCCTGAGAGTTTTTTTATTGTCTCTCTTACAAAGATACACCACAAAGAACAGGTAGTAAGACTGTTAGCTTTCTACACAGCTAACTGGCAGCAACACAAAAATCTATGTCTGTCCACATGAAAAACAAAAATACTCTAGGTATGGTCTCTCATATTTACACTATCACTGATGCTCTCATTTATGTATTTTGTGTCAAGATTTTGACAAAGCTACCTAATCTGTTAAATGAAAACACCTCCTCATGTAACTTTTCCAAGTAACACTATGATTCTGAGAGATAGTACAAAAAAGTACTGACTCTTGGGTTTTGTTGACCTTAAAAAAATTTAAAGCACTTTTATCCTGATGCTAGACTATACTCTTTTTTTTTTTTTTAAACCTCCACCACTAGGTCAATGCCTGGTTTTGTGGTAGTTTTCATTTTTAAGCACTCTGTAGGATGCTTGGAAAAATACTCAGGCAGTACACAAAGCATCCCAGCTGCTATGGGTAGAAAGAGGTATCTACTGCACTTCACGTTTCCATACAACTAGTCCACTGATAAGCAAGACTATTAAAGCAATCTTCAGAAATTACATGGAGAGGACCTTCATTCCTCTCACAAACCAATGAAACAAAAATATCACTGCTCACAATACACCAGCACATTAAAATTGTGACCCTCACTATACAAAAAATAACTTTGAAAGCTTTTGCACTGATTGTTCCTCTCCACCCATCTTTTCAGTCGCTCCAACACATCCGAGGTGAAGACAATGCACCCCTATTAACACTTTCTGCTTCCTATCAGTCACAAAAAAGGAAATTACTCCAGAAAAACATTTCTGTAGCCAGAAATCTACAGAGGCTGAAGAGAAAATTTTAGTGAAGAGGGCACCAATACTACAGTAATAGAAAATAGCAAGAATTGCTTTAGGTCATTGGCTTCTTTGGACAGATCTATCTTTTTCCTTGAGTATTTTGGTCAAGAATACAACAGTTCTTTATCTCTGCTCAATATATAATTCATTCTTCAGCAAAAACATCCAACATTCTTCGACTAACACTTAGGTAATTTCAGAAGCACTGCAAGTTCCAATATTACAAAAGAAGACACTGTGAGTGCTTTTTTCTGAGAACTGATTTGCAGAAACACTATTTCACAGTGCTAAGCACATTCTTACTTGCTACCTTCCCTTACTCTCCTCACGGAATATCCTCATTTTCTTCCCTTATATTGTATTCTTAGGGCTGAAGAATCCATGAGGGAGAAAAAGCAGGAGACATTTAGCATGTTTGCCCCTTGGTTCTCAGGTAGGAATGCTCTGATACTATCCACTGCTTAGCCCAGTTAGCAACTCCAGGTGCCAGGCTGGTAACATAAACATAAGCCATCTTCATTAAATTACCCAGAAGAAAAGATGGGCCACTTAAGGGGCTATTTACTCTCATCTACACTTAGGAAAAAGAAAAGCACAGACATGTTATATTGGCATCTATGCTTTTCAGAGTCCTCTGGGCTAACCAAGGAAACCTTCAACCTTCACCACTTACCATTATTTAAGAGCTAGAGTAAAGGTATTTCATTGTTACAACCTATAACTGTGCTTTTTGACTTCTGTAATTTCTTTGAGGTAATGATTTTCCTTAACACCATTGCAAGGGAGATAAGTGAGTAAAAACAGGGATAGCACAAGGAAAGCTTGAATATGCTTTTGCAATAACACTGAGAGATCAGAGCGGTTCGACCTCTAAATTCTAGCTCATGAGAAAAAGAAGTTGGCCAAAGCAAAACAAGCCAGAAGGACTTGATAGCCACTAAGCTATGGTCATCTTAAAAGAAAAAAAACCCCAAAACCAAACAACCCACTGCCATTAAGCACCGAAAAATACAAAATGTTTCTAAAAATACAAGGTCATAAAATATTGAACAAAAGCCAGGAAATTCAGAGTTGAGTATTAAATTACACATCCTTAAATCACTCAGTGCCTCCCAGAAACCTGCTCTATAGTCATCAAGCTCCTTTATTATCTTTGTATGGTGCATTAAACAGTATTTTTAACAGAGTATTTTGTGTGCAAGAATAAAACCTCTCTATTATAAAAAAAAAAGTCTCCCAGAGTACATTTAATCCTTTCATGGCAGCCAAATCCTGCCATGTGTTTGTGTTGCTGTTTTCCTCCTCTGATTAAACAGTAACATGTTTATCGAGATTTCCCTTGAATTTCTCCACTGCAAACTCTGAGAAAGGGTAATTGCATGGCTGGATTTTTCCCCTCACACTACGTTCATTTGACTACAGACTGACAAAAGATCCAGTTCTTCACAGCCAACTCAGAAGTGGCTTTGAATCCACAACACTTCTACTTTAGGACTTTGGGCCTAGAACACCAGATGTGTCTGTGTTCTTTCAGGTCAGAGTGTAGGCTTATGTTTCCAAGTTTTATGATATTTGATAACAATCAACGTAAGTTTTTCTTCTAATGTCTCTCGCTGATGTTATTTTCTATTACAAAAGCATTCTTTGTTTTTTACCTTTTATTTGAAAATCTGTAACTTTAACTGTGAAATGTCTAGGAAGAAAGTTTTAATCACCTTTATTAATATAAGTCCTATTGTCGTTCCTTCCCTCAAATCACTCTGTACAATAGTTAGGCAAGACTATTATCAGTGACTTTAAAGTAATTTTTTTCACAGTTTAAACCGTGTTTTTCTCAGTGCTTTCCCCTCCCGTCATTTCCGTGTTCATTAGCTTAACGCCTGCTGCTCTTTCCATTTAACCCTTACTTTTATCGAGAGGGGGGAAAAAAACCCCAGCCACTTATTTTTTTCGCTCATTACCATAAACAGGACACGTCATGCCGAGCGTCCTTTATTCTCCTGCCTCCGACCCAAACGTTCTGGCGATACCTGAATCCACGGAGGAAGTCTCGGAGTTTACATAATGCCCACTCCAGAAGCATAAGGAGGCGGGGGCGGCCCCTTGTGTCCCCCCCTCCTTTCCCCGCACGGCGACAGAAACGGGAGAGGGGGAGGGGAAAGGAGAGAAAAATAAACCTGAAATAAGGGAAAACAAGCCCCTTTTCTACACGCTGCGGGGGAAAATGTATGGGATAAGAAAACAGGGAAGAAGGAGGGAGAGGAGCGTGTGTTATTTCCTGTTATTGTTACTCCTGTGCCCACTCCCCGACGGAGGGGCCAGGCAGCCCCCGGCCCCGGGGGAGCACAGGGGGTGTCGCGGCGGCCCGGGCCGCCCCTCCTCACCTTTGTAGTGCACCCGCAGGTTGTTCTGCGAGAGGCCGATGTAACTGAATTTGTCCTTCGGGCTCCAGGAGCGGGGCAGCGGCGTCTCCTGCTCGTCCACGGCCGGGTAGAGCCTTTTCAGCCGCCGCTTCAGCTCCTTCTCCTGCTCGTTCAGGGCCGGGTCTCCGTGCGGGAAGGGCGCCGGGGCGCTGGTGCCGCTCCCCGCCGGCAGGCCCAGCGCGGCGCCGGCACCGCCGCC
>VWYI01025408.1:8052-32736 GCA_013399455.1 Anthoscopus minutus | reverse complement strand
GGGCGCGAGGCGCGCAGGGAGGGGAGCGAGGTGGTGGCGGCGGCGGCGGCAGGGGAGTTAAACTGGCCGCACCGACGGGTTTCCTTGGCTCTGGTGCTGGAGTGAACCGTACGGTCCAGTGCTTTGTGGGGCTCTCTGGCGTGACCCGGCCCTGTCGCGAGCTTTTCTCCAGAAGGAAGTCTGAGCGAGTCCCCGAGGGTAGTGGGGAAAGGGACGCTGACCCTCAGTGGGTTACTGAAGGGTGTTGCTACCGAGGACCAGCCAAATGGTGATTGTCCCCTCGTTATGAAGTTATCATGGAATCAGAATATGCCACTGGAGAGCTTTGTCCAAACGTGTCTTGAGCTCTGCCAGGCTAGCTGCTGTGACCACTTCCATGTTCCAGTGCTGAGCCACCCTCTGGGTGAAGAACGTTTTCCTGATCTCTGCCCTCAACCTCCCCAGCTTCATACTGTTTCCACACAGCTTCATACTATTTCCTCGAGTCCTGTCACTGATACTGCAGTCTCATGACTGTAATGATAATTCTCTTGGTGTGGACCTGGGCACGTCAGACCGATTGAAAAGTTTTCTGGTGTAACCCAGACCTGTTGAAAGATTTTCTCCAGGACAAAGTCAAGCTGACCTTCAGAGGAGTAATGGGGAGAAAGACATTAACCCTCAGTGTGCTAATGATCGATTCAAAAGAACTGACTCTCTAGAGTGAGTCCAACGTGGATTGTCCCCTCCTGATGAAATTAAGCAGCCATAATGTCAACTCTTTTCCTCCCAGTATGACCTGGGCTTGTACTAGTTGGCATGACCCACGTGCACTGCCAAATCTAGTTACAACTCTTGTAAAAGAACATAAATTATGCACATACACACGCACATATATATACATACATACATACATACACACACACATATATGTGTGTGTGTGTGTAAACACTAGTCAGTGTCACTTCACTCTAGTCTACTCCAAGTGATCTGTTAAGAAGAACTTCAGTTACCCTGCCTTCAGGTGCAGCTCATGAGACTGAGTTGGAGAAGAAGGAGAAGGCAGCATCGCAGCGGGATCTGCTGCCAGTGGGAATGATTGGGGATGGTGGCTGGGGAAAACAGAGACAGGCTGGTGTGTGGCTCTGGGGAGGCTGTGCCTCCCGACAGGCACAATGCAGGTCTGCTGCCCACACCTCATGTCCAGCACTACAGTTGGTAAGGGGAAATGCCACTGAAAACATCTCCCAGAGGTGGGAAAGTTTGGGAATGCCTCAGCTCAGGAGGACAGGAGGACAGAGCGCAGTATTTCTGAGGGGGTTTCGTTTGGGGCCTGTTTTCCTTCTTTGGTTTGTGTGTTGCAGGGTGGTTTTGTTTGTGCTTAATGTTGTTGGATATTCAGTGGTTGCCTGCACTAATATATTCACATGGCAGCAGTGAAAGAGAAATGGCTTACAGGTTGGCAAGCTTGCCTTGGAAAACATTAGAAGACGAAGGGAATGTCACTGGCAAGTCTAGAACCTCTGTCCAGTTCTGGGCTGCTCAGTACAAGAAAAACAAGGAGCTTCTGGAGAGGGTTCAGCAGAGGCCACAAATATGTCTGGAGCATCTCTCTTATGAGAAGAAGCTGAGGGAGGTGGGCCTGTATAGTCTGGAGAATAGAAGACTGAGAGGGGATCTCATGAATGCATATAAATATCTCAAAGGTGGGTGTCAAGAGCAGAGTGCCAGATTCTTTGCAGTGGTGCCCACCAACAGGCTGAGGAGCAATGGCTATAAATTAAAACAGAAGTTTCACCTGAGCATGAGGAAGAAGTTTACATTGAGGGTTGCAGAGCACTGAACAGATTGCCTAGGGAAGTTGTGGAGTCTCCCTCTCTGGAGAAATTCCAAACACACCTGGATGTGTTCCTGTGTCACCTGCTCTAGGTGACCCTGCCTTGGCAACAAAGTTGGACTGGACGATCTCTTCTAACCCTAACAATTCTGTGATTCTGTGATTCTATGAGCCCAAAATGTTGATCACTTCACAAACCCTTTTCCAGCTGCCAGTACATTGGAGTATAGGCACAGAAGCAGGAAACAGAGGAGGTTAATTATGCTTCATCTGTGTGAAATGGTGAGTGAGGTAATGCAGGTGTGACACTCACAAAGGCTTGTATGAAGCTAAACATTTCACACCTATAGTTACCAAAATATCCTGTCACATGCGACTGCTTCATGATGTCTAATAGCATTTATGGCTGGACAAAATGCAGTTATCTAAAAATACCCTATCAGGAGGAGCTGCAAAATGTACAAGGGTAGTAAGTGCCTAGGATGTTGAAACACAAGCTGAACCATGCCTGAGGGTCAATTACCCTGGCACTGTAGGCTATCTCCCACTATATATAAGTTTGCTTTCTAATATCTACATGTTGTTGTAAACCATGAAGCTTAGTTGGTTACATTTTTATTAAAAACACGGTATTTGGCTAACTATAGACAGGCATTTGTTATGTTCGTAAGTGTAGATGTGTCAACTCTTTTGTGATTGTCAATAAATTTTCTGCCATATCTACTTCCTCAGTTGTGTCTCACTTCT
Organism: Anthoscopus minutus; assembly: GCA_013399455.1. Lineage (NCBI taxonomy): Eukaryota > Metazoa > Chordata > Aves > Passeriformes > Paridae > Anthoscopus > Anthoscopus minutus. Next base: position 30,173 of record VWYI01025408.1, on the reverse strand, counting down.
AGCATTTGTGTCAAAATGCTTCATGTCACCCATTTGAGATTGCCACCATTAGGTTCCTATTTCTTGAACAGTAAGACAGGAGAGCAGGTGTTTCTGCATGTACTTTTTGACATTACTCCATACTTTGCTACTCTGGTTGCTTTTATCACATCGTTTGCCATCTTCCAAGGATAAATAATCGAAGTGTAACAAGGCATTGCTTTTTATAAAAGTCTTTTCTCTATGCCCCTAGACAAACACATTCACATCAGTTTTTCTGAGGGAGAATAGACTATGCTAGATGTTTTGTTGAGAATTCTAATACTTGGTGTTAACCAGTGTGTTACTTATTCCTCCTAACTTGTTTTCTGGCTACAGCTTTGTGAGGATTGGAGATAGCACATAGATATTTATATAAATGCCCAGTTTCTACTTTCCAGTTTAGTGTAAATGAATGGGAGCTTGTCAGATTTAGAAGCAGGACTCATGTCCCTCCCTAATGTGCATTGTTTTGCATTTTCAGTATTGAATTTAATTCACCATCACATGCTGCATTCTGTTTCATTAGCACTTCCTCATCATCACAGTCCCCTCTTGTCTTGCTTAGCTGAAATAATTATGACAGCTGCAAATGTTGCAACCTCACAATACAGCCCTCTTTCTAGATCAGTGGTAAATACAGCAGCAATATGAGACTTGCTGCAGAGCCCCAAAGCTGGCTGGCGTTAACCTTCCGCCATCGCAGAAACTTGCAGTTCAATTCTGTTCTTTGTTTTCCATCTCCAGTTTTTGAACCATTATTGTACTTTTCTTTTTGCCCAATGATTATTCAGCTGCTTGAGTCCTCTCTGGCTTAGAGATTTAATCAAAGGGTGTTTGAAACATTGTAAAACATTGACTAGTCCTCCAAAATCTCTTTTGTTTTTCGGAGTGGTTGGTTTTTAGTCCTTTTTTTTTTTTTACATTCTCAAGGAATTTCTGTACATGGATTAGCTAGAGATTACTTAACTGTGCAGAAAGCAATGCCCCCCTTTGTTAGGCCTAATTTCGACATTCAAATGCAAACATTCTCTTCTGTATGCTTGGTTTTCATTTATGTTTACTTTGAGGGACCATTTCAACCAAAGAAAATGCAGTCCAAGCATTCCAGGCACTGAGGGTATTTGTTTGGGCTCTTGTTGAGCCTATCGACAGGGAGTTAACTTGTTGAACCTGTGTTTTACAGTGAGTGCAGGTGATCACTCGCTGAGTCCAGGAGCCCTATCCTCCGGGCAGGCGTGCTGCGCGGGCATCAGCTCGCTGTCCGTACAGCCATCGCTCTCCTGGGGGAATCCAGAGCCGGAGGAGAGGGCAGAGCAACCCCGACTGACACCCTTCAGGCAGCACCAGTAAGAATAAAGCTGTCCTGATGGCACGTCTTCTTCCCACAACAGAGCTTTGTGCACGGCCTCGATGTTGCAGAGGTTAATTTAGCTCCTGGATCCTGTGTTGGCTGCTCTCTGTGTTTTCATTAGGAGTGAGTAAGTGGGCTATGGCCGTCTGTGCCAGTGATGCCGATAGCATTCTGTCTGTCATCAAGAAACAGAGGCAGGATTCTCCTTGGGAATCTATTTCTGTATGTGTCCTTTGTCCCTGCCGTAGGACCAAGCCTCCTAGTTGCACATGAATTTAGTGCTTGTGCTGCGACTGCCAGCCTGACACATTTCCAGCCACTTCTCCGAAATTTAATATCTCCCGTTTGTAGTGATGGTAACTGTTTGCTGTTCTTTGTTTAGTATTCCTCCCAGTTAAGCTTTTCCAGTGCGTAGTTTCTTTGTAACTGTTTGGAATTAATATTCCTGCTTCTAGAAGCTGCTTGTAAATCAGCAGTGTGTTATTTATTATTGTGCCTACTGAGTTGATTTACTGGTCCTAGCAGGAAAAGAAAACCACTAAGAAGTAGGCAATGATATTTCACCAGTATGAATAAATCTCTTTGAACTACCTGAGCCCTTTTCTCTTTGGACTGTTTTTTAGCCCTGCTGATTTAATTGCTTATGTATAGAATAGGCTTGATGAACTGACAAATGGAAGACTTGCCAAAATGAATCACATATGAATTATAGGCCATCATCACCTATTAACTTTGTTGAATCAATTGGTAATCCATTTGCAATTTACAGTACTACTATCTTGCTGCTCATGGTGCTTCTGCTTTGATAAAGCTGAGCAGTCTGCCAATAGAAATAGTTTCGTTGTATGACTCAACTATGCCTGTGCTATCTTAAAGCAAAAGTGATTAGAAATCTCACTTGTTTGCCAATGCTTCTGTTGTGGTATTTATACATCTATACAATATATAGGGAGAGATAGAGATAGATATCTATTTTTAGTTTTGGTACTTGAACATCAGCATGTATACACAGTGGGATCAGGCTTGTTCTCTTTATTCTGTTCTTACCTTTCTGATCTGTACATAAGCACCATGATTTCCAGGCACACAAAGTTTTATAGAAGTATGATTCACTCTTTATACAAAATCTCACCAAATTTAATCTCTGCAGTCTAATTTTTCTTTTATTTTTTCTTTGCATTTTGTTAATGAGTTTAGAGAGTTTATTCGTAGCTAACTTCATGCTTTTCTTCCAAAGTAACTATTCACATGTCTTTACCACATTCTCTTTCCACACTGAAGAACAATTATTTTGGATAATTTTCTGGTGCATAGAGTTGTGGGGTTTTTACTTAATATTAAAAGTCAGTTTAAGGAGAACTGAAAATCTGTTCACTGAAGTAGATCATAAATAGAAGATTTTATAGACTCCGCTGCCTGGGTTACTGTACAAGCATCATATTCTAACTAAAATGTCAAAATGTGCACAAAAATAAAATGCCCTCCAAGCCAAATAGAATGTTTTTTATTCACAACACAGATTTATGTGGAGGCAGGATAGAAAATATGATGGGACACATTGGCTCATTCCCTTTCTGAAAACAGATATCAAACCATAGCATTATTAGAGAAGTGATTCTCAGCTAGCAGGACAAGATCCATTTCTGAGTCATCATGAATTTCTGCCGAGGGTGGAAGCAAGTTGGCATGATTTAAATGTTGAAATATAAGAAAAACTATTGAAGGGTGACTAAAAAAAAACCCACAGTGGCCAGAATTTCTATGGAAAAAGAGTTTGTTTGGCCAGATCAGCCAGGACTAAAAAATCCTGTTATGGCATATAACCAACTGAAGTGAGGCTGAAGGACAGGAGAAGATTATATTAAAGAAGAGCTTACCACTCAGCCTTCTTGGACTAATGGATGGAAACACTGCTCTCCCTTTGGTCTTACCCTGTCTGGACATATCAGCAGCCTGACTCCTGCATGTAGCTGGAGGAATTCCAGCACCCTTTTAGCTAACAGGGGCAGGTGGGTCACAAAACCGTTGAGTTTGGAGACTGCTGTGTGACCAGGCACCATAAGACATCCTCTCTGGGATGCAAATTTAGGAGTTACGTGCTTTTGGTAAACAATTTAAAGTTCCCCTGGCAAACTAGGCAGTGTTTTGTTTCCAGCCTGTGCATTGGTAGGGTGCCCATTACCATAGATGAGCAAGCTCAAAGACTGCAGGCTTTCAGAAAGGCATGGGATGTGTCAAGCTGACCCACTTCTTGAAAGCCAGGCTAGGCCTTTGTGAAATGTCCTGTACTTGTTAGATGTTAGGATGTCAAGAATGTTTAAGTCTCCACTGACGCGATAATTATTGTTATGATGTTTATAGAGGTAGGAGGGCCCTAAGGGAAAGGAGGCCAAAAAGAAGAATCAGGAAGTGAGATGAGTAAGGCTCCAGGAATTACACACAGATAGAGTTTTGTCTTGATTTCCTCTTTAGCTCACTTGGCTCTTCAGTAAAAGAAATGCTTACATATGAGAAACTATTTTTTTCCTCTCTGCATATGTGACATATACAAATTTAAATGTTACACATGTTAATTTAGTGGCAAAAGTAGATTTTAAATGGACTTTAGTGATGTGAAATTGTCAGGTGAAAGCATAGTGTTCTAATAATCTTCAGCTATTGTAGCTGCTCCCACTCCTACTAATCTGTAATTTGTCTTTTTCACATCTGTTCCAGGGAAAGAAGTTATCATTGAATCCTGAATATCTGCAGAAATCTGAAATCCTGAATATCTGCCGCCCTTCTCAGATTACAGCATTTTATTGTACATGACCAATCACTATGTTATGATTTATGGACTGTGTTAAATATACAAGAAGCCTGTAAGATGTACACACAGTTGCCTCCTTTTATTTCAAAAGTATAGAAACATGTGTCTACAAAGCACATTGTCTGACAAAATGCAAAGTATTTTTTTGATTTTGTTCAGTCAGAGTAACCTTGGAGAATACTTGCATGACAGAGCAATTAAAATATTTCCAACAAGGTCATGATTTTGCAGGTGATTGTTTTTAAGATTAACTTACCATTACGTATGCTGTCATGATTGCAGTGTGTATGCTCAGAAGCTTGTAGGAAGAGTAGCTTCCTGTTCTAGTACATATTATAATTATTATTATTATGATCAGCAATTATTGTTGTTTGCCAAGCCAGACCTATGCTAACCTCTGTCATCAACAATATTGTTTAATCAGCTTGAAAATGACTAAATCTTATCTACGTGACGGCTTCTTTTATCTTACCTTATAAACTTATCTGTGTGTGGATATTATAGAATATAATATAAAAATCTTCAGTATATGAAAACCACGGTATCATCACTGATTTGTCAGAGCTGCATGGCACTGCCACCTTTTGAAGTGTCTCAATAATAATTCTCCTCTAGGAATCAAAAAGTTGAAAAATCTGAGGGATGATCTGAACTCCTCTCCCATCCATGGCTGGACCTGCTACGCCATGAGCATTCCTGACAAGCACTTGCTTAAACTCTTTATTAAACCTCCTGTAACTGAGACACTAACAAGTTTCTCTTGTGTTTTGACTAGCAGCAATGCCAGGGAATTCTTGAGTGATTTGAAAATACATATTTAATTTGGATAGTCTGAAAATTAAATGGAATACAAGCACTTCTGTTGCTTTAACATTTTTTAACTGTTTTTTTTGAAACATAGAGATTAAGTTTTGATCCAGATTTACATTGCCACAGTGAGTGTTCAAAACTCATGAGTCAATGCCCACCCACAAATGAAGTTGGCTTAAAAGCCCATTTTCTTAAAAATAAGACATTTAGAGAAGATAGGTAGGTGGTTGGTTATTTGCCATCTGTTTTATGAGTTTTTAGGAGACTTTCATATGTGCAAGCTTTGTGGTACAGAAAAACTAAAAATTTGCTTAAAAATTATAAAAGGTAGGATTCTTACTGCAGTCTCTTGACTTTGACCCCAGAACAAAAAAGTGTTGAAGGATTTGCAATGAAATAATAAAAATCATCAACCTTAATTTGACCTGGCAGCATTCTTCCGAGTTTTACAGCCTTGTAGAGAAACAAACAGTGCTCTGTATATATAGGTCCCCTCACATTTAATATATTTGTTATATTTTGAGAAAGGCTATGGAAAAGTGTGGAATGTGAATCCTTTTCATCTCAAAAGGCTCTCCATTGTATATTGCTAACTGCAGTTTCACTTTTCTTTTTCTTAAGGTAATTAATGCATAATAATGCCTGCTATTAGGCAAATACTGTCTGTACTCCCTGGTCTTAATAAGTTAAGGCTTGTGGTAGAGAAGAATTTATTTTAAAACATAAAGTTTTCAGTAAAATAACAATTTGGTGTTGCCATGGATTTGTCACATTTGGCTTCTTCTTAATTAAAGGACCTTTTTGATAAACAAGTGGTTTACTTAATTTTAATGGTCTGTTGTAGGATAAACTTGCTTGTTAGAGACTCCTTATTTCTTCTAGTGAATATGTTACCGTGTTGATGTGCCAGGCAACTTTGAGTAAACTCCAGGAATGCAAAGACTTCCTTTTGTGTAGTGCCCCGCACTCGGCTGCCGGGCTTGGTGAGAGCACAGTTGTAGCAACTCGCGAGTTTCCTGGAGTGCTGTATTAAATTTGTGTGGCCCATAGCGTTCATCCCCTGCTCTGAACTCACCCTTCCAAAGGTGCAGTCTGTAGGAGGCTCAGTGCTGTAGAGGTCAGCCCCTCCAACACTAATCAATAGTAGGAAGGTGTATTGGAGAACCGGCTCACTAGTGAGAGTGAGGCAAATCCTATATTAAAACCATATCCTTGGGTTAATTAAGTTAGATTTTTCTTGTTTGCAACAACCTTAGTGTCCATGCTAAAATGAAGGACCTGAAAAGACCTTTTCAAAAGTTGTTACCATACTGCAGAAAGGTAGACACTGGTGCATAAAGAGACATGTTACAGTTTTTGATTGCTGCAAGGTTTCTGGGCCGCTTAGGCCTCTTACCCAGCGAGTGACACACTGTGGGGGTGCACCAGGAGCCATCAGGCACTACTGTTTCTCTCCGTGCAAGGCTTGCACCAGTCATGGATGAGCTGGTGGTGAAATTTACTGGGAACCAACATAGCACTCCCAGTAAGAGTGGTCTTTGTCAGTACCAGAAGCATGATTCACTTCACTGGTCAGTACATTGAGCTTCTCACCTAACTTCTCACCTCAGCTGTACGAGCATTTAATGGAGACAGGGAGGTGCCTAGAGACATCCCTCCCATTCCGGTATATTTGACAAAAGCATATGAACCAGTTCTGGTTCCATCTTAATCAAGCATTCTGTGTTCTTAAAAAAGTTATATATAACTTTAAAAAGTTATTCTGTGTTCTTAAAAAAGTTACATACAGATTAATACTACCAAGATGCAAGAGAACTCAGAAAGAATTAAAGCTGCAAAGCTTTAAATTCAAATTATTATGTTTCTAATTATTAAGGATGCTTGACTATGAAACCTTTATAATGTCTTACAATATATTTACAGGCATGAGATATTTACATTAAACTCATTGTATGATAAATTCTAATCTATGCTCTTTTAAATAGCATAATTTGGGGGGAGAAGGGGAGGTGTTTGCTCTTAGTGATTTCTTGTAGTACATATTTGGCTTCTAGAGTATTATTTAAACCATGCTCGCTTTTACTGTCCAAATCCTCTGCCTGCAGCATGAAACCCTTATGTGATGCAATTGAGCATGAGGGTCTTTACCTGGCTGGCCCCTGTGGGTCCCATAGGAGCTGTTTGGTGCCACCCAGCACCCTGATGACCACAAAGCCAAGCTGTGCCGTAGCCCAGCCTGGCACACAGATGGCCCAGCACAAAGAGTGGCAGTGGGTATGGGCAAGCTCACTGTCCCTCCACCCTGCCCAAGCTTTGTGTCTGAGCAAGAACAGGAGGTAGCACTGGCAAAAATGCTGAAGAGATGGAGACAAAAGCTGCTGATGATGGAAGGCAGCTAAAGTGAGATGTGACTCAATGACATGTCATCCTTGGCTCATAGGAAGAGGTGAGACAAAGCTTGGCCAAGAGGAAATACACTTGGAAAATTAAACACTTTATAAGAAAAACTGCCTCTTCTTCTCTCTTCCTGATGTCTCTGCTCATCCAGGAATTTCTGTATGTATCATGAAACATTAATGTTGGCCCTAATTCTAGTGACTGTCCCTCATCAATAGAGTAAGATTTGACCTTTTTCAGGTTTGCTACTTCTTTGCAGCATTTTCCCTCTGCCCTCCAAACCTCAGTCTGTTTTCTACATTGAACTTTCTGGCTGTGTATCTTTTAAGCTCTTTATGAAGAAGTAAAAGTTCCTTGTGGGCAGAGATGCTTATTTGTCTGTTATAATTTATCCAATGTATGGGAATCGTGAAGTTATATAAAGCAGCAATACTATTTATAGCAGAGAAGGCAGGAACTTCTCTTTCAAAGTTTTCTGTCAACTACAAGTTCTCTGTCAACTTAAATGGAAGCACAATCTATAAAGTGGCACGGTCTTGTGTACAAGAATGTTGAATCACAGTGAAAAATGCAGGAAAAGGAAGTATTATAACCATGTCTACTCACAGAGAACATAAATGCAGCCACACAAATCTTTTAAATGTTCCTTGGTCAGGTATGTGCTACAGCTCACTATTGGCTCAGGCAGGATTAATGTGAACTGGGAAACAAACCCAGCAAACATGGCTGGAGCAACAGGGCAGGAGAAGTTTAGGGCACTCCCCTGCTGTAACAAGGAACTGACCACTCCTTGTTAGTGAACTGCCACTGACAAATGTGTGTGAAGGCAGCAGTGAAAAATTGGCCAGTGAGAAGTGCCAAGTGATGGTTGTCTGAGCTCGTGCTTTCTGGCTCTGGAATCCGAGAGTACTCTGCGTTTCCAAAGAAATGAATGCTAATGATTACATATCCAGCAACATCTTTTAAAGGGGTGTCATGGAGATGGGCATCAACACTGCCTGAAAGATAACTGCTTCCTTTTAATATGGGTCCCAAAATCAGGGGAAGATGGGAAGAGGAGTAAGGGCTTTGTACCACTAGAATTAGCCATGTATTATATGAAAATCTTGTATCTTTTCTGAGCCTGTATAAGAATGAACTTTAATTTTTAACTGAGAAGGAAGGACTGAACAGGTCCAGTTCTTAGCACAGAACATTAAAAGCATGGTAAGAAGGAGCCAGGTGTCTACTACTATATTGAAGTCGACAACATTGTCAAATTAACACGGCCAGAATTGCTCTTCTATTTATTTACTTATCATTAAGTGATAGAACATTCTCTTCCACATCCTGAAGGTCATTACCACAGTGTATTTATTTTGGCTCCTTAGTGATGTTGAACATCCAGTACTGTGCCTTTTACAAACACATACATGAAAGAAATTCACTAAATCATTCTCCTTCAGTGCTGCCAAGAACACAACAAAGTGTAACCAAGCTGCATACGGTTTGACTGTGGTAAAGTGTCTGCACCCTGCATACACTGCAGGTGTAGCCCTACTGGAAGAAATATCCCAAGTAGGTTTCAAGGGTTGGATAACTCCCAAGTAGGTTTCAAGTGTTGGATAACATCCTCCTAGAGGAACTTGTGCCCCTGGTGGAAGAGATGTCCTCAGCTGACTCCAGTTTGATTTTTCTCTCTCATATCATATGCCTTAGATGAGAGTTACATTCATTGTTGTGGTGCACTATTCTGATCCACTAACATATTTTCATCCCAGAATTATGAAGTACTAAGGAGGATAATCTAACCAACAGTACTTTAGTTACAAAATCAATAGATGCATGACTAGACTTTGACACTGCAAGATGATGTACTTAAAATAAACATCCAAATAATACTGCAGAGTTTTGCCTTTGTTTACTAGGGCTCACATGATGGAGAAATCATTGACTCTAATACTGCAAAAATCCCTGACGAGCAGTTCCAAAACAACAGTCCATCCTAGTCTCCAATCATCCAGTCTCACTTCAATTTGTAGGATTTTGAACTCCCTTGGATTCTAATTGGTAAATCAAGCCTCACATTGGTGCATAATATATCAGATATCAAAGCTAGGGCCCCATTTCCAAGCAGGAATGGAGGGCTTTGCAATAAAGAGGCGCGTAGTGTTTGAACTATGCCATGTGTAAATGAGGAAATAAAGATAAGGTTGCAAAGAAAAGGCAAGCAAGGAGTAATCTGACTAATATTCCCCTTTGGGAGGGATTTTTTTGATACATAGTTGAACTCCAAAAGTGAACTTAAGAGATAAGATATGCTGATTACTGTACACGACAATTACAGGATCATGACTGTGTATGTTATAAAGAACCTTTCCAGCAGCTGATGTCTATAAGAAAATTTATTTAGTACCGATTTAGTTTTTTTTAAGAGAAGGTTATGCAAAAGAGTGAAAGAGGAAACATCTTTTAAAATTAACTGATGCATCTCTAGCCACATTACTTGGCTGTTGCACTTGTATTGCTTTAGAGAGTCTTCAGTCTGAGGACCTGAAAGTTACTGGAAGATAAATTTAATCTGGCTGTTGGGCACTTTTTTGAAGAGGCAGATACACTCCAGAAAACTTTCCTAATTTCTGTGTGGAGTTAAGTGAACTCTCAGGCTGGACTGGAAAGTAAGTGTCACAGTAAGGCTTTTAAATTTAGGAAGCTGTTCCCTGCCATGTCCTCGGGCTGCTGCAATTCAAGCAGCATCTCTGCGTGGCTGGGACAAGGGTGTGCATAGTTACAGGTATAATAAATGTTGTATTTGTTCCTGCAGAGGCCACCTTAAGAAAAAAATTCAAAACAATGAGCAAAGTCTGCACTGATAGTGCATGTTCCAAATAGGTCACAAACATCTCATTTAAAAGCTTGTCTCTATTACTGTTGTGCCTTTTTAAAAACAGGCTGAGGAACAGAAACACTCAGTGATCGTCTGTTTCTGCCAGTTCTGTCGTAGGTTTATAAGCACTTTGACAGGTGCTCTTTGAGTTTTTATCTGCTAAAAACAAAACAAAACAAAGGAAAATGCTGTATGTAAGTCAGCTACATCGGTGAAATCATCCCTGTAAACAGGGACTGTAAACTATACAGTACTTCAGTTGTAGAACTCCATGTGATTTCAGAAAGGGTTATTACCCTACACTTCCTGCTGGGAAAACAGTGGTGAAGAGGTGCAATGACTTGGCCAGAAGTCACCCAGCTGGCCAGTGTCAGAACTGTGAATAAATCCCAGGACTAATTCTTTATCCTAGAAGCTGCCTCAAAATAAATAATACAGAGAATTGTGCAATGAAGAGTGCTCTTGGGAGCAGTGGCAGATCATAAGATGAAGATATATATAACCAACTGAAATACAGTGAAGTAACTGGATTCAAGACAAGAAAATAAATACAGAAGCATGTATAATATCAAGCATCATGTAGTAAAGGAACTTTGCTTTGGCCAGGCAAAGTTGTTATTATTAGAACATGCCATGTTTTCTAGATTATGTCTCTATTCATGTCTTTTCTTTTCTTTCATTTTTTTAGATAATCAAGGGGAGCAGAAATGTCTACAGCCCTGGGAAGATAATTGCCTGAAATTATCCACAGTTTCTGGAAGTAAAATAGATATACACTTGCAGATCCTGGATGTAACTGATGTGTTTGACTCATGTGTACTATCTAGTAGAGTTCCGAATCCTGTTTCATGAAGCTTTTCCATGCTCTTGCCAATAGAGCATCCAGCTGGAAGTTATCCACCACAGCATGAATTGTGGCATAGAGCCTTCTTGATCCATGGGTGCCTTGGGGCATCCGCAACCCAGCTGACATCCCGAGGCCCTTGTACTGAGAATTACTGTGTACACATGCACTTCAGCTCTTTGCTCTGCCCAGGCTATGTGGATGACCACACAGTCCCAGGACTAATGTTTGAAAGTTTTCCCACCGGCTTTTTTTTGTAGCTCTGGTATTTTGAGAAGTCTCAACTTCATTCATCCCTTCAGAATATTAGTGGTAGCAGTCAGTCCTGGAGGAGTTATCTTCTTCAGCCCTTGGCAGTAGAAGGAATGCATGGAAGGGGCTAAGGTAATTAACATCTGCTGTTGTTTGTCTCTCATGTCTTCCATTTTTTCCACATATTTGTTACCATTCTTTTACAAGTGCTCTCCTCTGAGTTTAGGCTACTGCACAGAACTGCAAATCATAGTCTCTGATATTCATCCTGTTTCTTCTGGTTTTCTTTCAAACAGCCCTCAAGACTTTCTACTTGTCTCTTTCAGGCCAGTCATACTTTCAAAATAACTTCATCATGTGACAGAAATCCCTCAATATGGAATATGTTGCTTAGCTACTGCCAAGCTGAAGGTCAGGTTTGAAAACTACTTTGCCCTGGGTTGCAGCTGCCTACCTTTTGGGTTCTGTGTGAACAGATCATTAAGGTTTAATAACACCTGGCCAGCCCGTTGCCAGAAGCACTTGGAAGCCCAGCCCAGCAGGAGGTTGTATGCCAAGAGCAGAGTCTCTTGAAGCAGTTTACATCACACACACACACAGAGCTATGAAGGTCCAAGAGTGAACTGGCTGGGATGGATTCCTCAAATCATTGCACGTGTTATGCCCGGGTGTGGGGCCAGATCCCTCACTGACCCTTCCCCACAGTAGCATCCTCATGAAGCATCCCAGGGCTCCACTCCGGCCCTGTGCTGCAGGGGGGAGACCAGCCCGTTTCATGGGGACTGAGGCATTGCCTGGGTGAGAGAAGTTTGGTTGCTGCCCACGTCGTGCTGAGGTAGCAGACCTCTCCCTTGCAGGAGCACCAGGGATCCTGCTCCAGCCACACATTCCTTGGGACACCAGATGAATTACGGATGAATCAGCCAGAATTTTTCCACATGCTTCTGCTGCTGCACAGCACTGATCACCAGCGGAACTGTGGTTTTCAGCTGCTGTTTGTCTGGTCCTCATGCTTCTAACACTAACAGAAAAGGAGGTCTCTACTTCCTGACAGAGTGCTCTATGGCAGGACACTGAGAATCCAAATGCTTGTCCAGTGCCAGGCCACTGTATCCCCAGCATTTTTCTGACCAGCCTGGCATGTGTTGGAAAACACTTGGTCCTTTCTGTGTGCTTTGATGCTCTGTCCTTCCCACCAGCTAAGTGTATGGACATAGTCAATTAGAAGAGATAGCAACAATGCTGAAACTGATTTGAGTTTTAACCAGGACCTGATAGCAACTAGAGTTATGTACAGAGAGCTCGGGGCAGGTACCCAAGAACCTGCTGAGTGCCCATTTAAGCTAAAAGTTGTTTTTATTTTAAATTTTTATTTCAGTCCTTATGTAGATTCAGATTAGTTGTTGATTAACAAATGCTGATTTCTACTGCTCATCTTTGAGTACATGATCATGTAAAAGAAAGAGTCCACTTCTGGAAATATTTTCTACAAGACAAAGCACAAAATCCTTCTACCACAGCATCTGATGAGTCCTCTTGGAAAGACTGTAACTTCTGTAAATGCTCACAGTAAAAAAGCAGCACTGATGTCAAACTATACAGCATGGGAGACTAAGCATTAATTAAAGTCTTATTATAAATTTCTATTATCTGCATTCAGGTTGAATATAGAATCCCCCAACCAAGACAGCTTCAGCTGTGCTAAACACTACATCCATAGAAATGACAATTTGCTCTTTAAAGCACTTAGCATCCAAATAGACAACATGAAATAAACTGGTGTAAAGTCAAAGGAATGAAACATTCCCACTGGCTCTTCACCTAGACAAAATCAGTAGCCTGCTTGCTGCATTCAAAAAGCCTGAACTCTATGTTTGTCTTTCGACAGTCTGAAGACTCATTGATTTTAATGGGAGAGAAGCACAGGAGTGTTTTTCCTCAACTACAATAATGACCAGCACTGAGGAGGAATTAAGGGATGAATGACTTATTGCTTTACAGGCTAACATGGCAGAGATGGCAGAGGAAGGGATAGAAGACAATTATGCTTTTGGGAAGGCTATAAGCAGTGTCTCCTGGAACTGCCCATAGCAGCAAGAGTCCTTCATTTGCACAACTCTACCTTAAGAGCTACTCAGGTGCAAATGTCCCAGTCAGCACTTTCAAGTCCTGTGGAGGGAAGTTTAATTTGGCCCTATTTAAACAGCATGTCATCTCAGTTATTCATACACACATTTCCTGACACCTTTGCCATCATAATTAAAAGGGCTTCTGGGGCTGTTAAGCCAGAATATGATACAAGCACAATACTGTGATGAAGTTAATTTATCTTTACCCTGAACTACTCTACCTACTTTATTTCTAGCTTTCACCTCCCATGGGATATAGGTATGTTCCTTGTCTGCAGATGATGACAGAGCCCCTTGCAGTTGAGAACCTGCACAACCTGCTATTCACCTCCAGGTTTCCTCTTAGTCTCCTTTTCAATAAAATAAAGACTGATTGTAAGTCTTTTGCCATAAATCAGCTTTGCTTAGATATCATGTAACTATTATTACTCCTTCGTGAAGCCTAAATTGTCAACATAAATTTTCTCAAGTGTGGGCACCAGAAGACACACTATTCCCTTACTGTTACTCTAATATCACCTCTCTACTCCTACGGAAGGTATTCTACATCCAGGGATCACATCAGCTTCCCGAGTCACCACATTGTTCTGACAGCTCCTGTGCTGAAGGTTACCCACATGATGAGGTTTGTTGCTAAATCTTGGAATTCCATGATTCATTCAAAGCTGTCTGAGCTACTGCAAGCAACTCAGTAGAAGCCACTCTAAGTCACCTAGAGCCTGCTGAGGTGGCCACAGGCAGCGAGATGTGCAGCAGTGCCTCTGCAGATGGCTGTTTAAACATTCCTGTCATCCTATGAAAAATAACCCATTAAAATCAGTAAAATCAGTCGATGAGCAAATTTCTGTGTTGGTCTGAAATACATCCACTTTACCATGCTGTCAAGGCCCTATAGCCCAAGGTGTCCTGTGGGACACAGTGTCTTGGTTTGGAAGACAGGTGTCTGCTAAGGAAGGCAGAAGCCTCCCTTGAAATTAAAAGAAAAAATGTAAACCACCTCCCTTCCTCCAAATTATTCTAATTTTGAAATCAAGAGGCTCTCAGTCAAAGATATTAGTTCTTTACTAGCGTGTATAACAAGGCAAACAAACAATAACTACAGCATTAACAACAAAACAGGAACAGGGGCCCCGTGGCAGCCTTCTTGGCTGAGATGGGAAAGGATGGAGGAGAGGCTGTGCCTCACAAACCCCCTGCGGGCAGTCAGTCGCGGTGCTCCTGCAGGACTTGGCAGAACACCCGGCTGGAACAGCAGGGACGAGCAGAAATCCCTGGCGAGGGGACGAGAGAAGATGGATCAGGAGCTCCGCGGCAGCGGCTGCTGCACGTCCCGGCAGGACAGGGGGTGCAGGGGGCCCGGAGACAAAGAAGAAGAAAAAGAAGCCGCTCCGTCTGGCTTATGACAAATTCCCTTCTCCAAGCATCAACAGCTCTGAGAGAGTCCTGCTCGAAGCCGAAGAAAACCAGTCCTCAGCTGGTTTGTGAACCAGCCCTCCATTTTACCTGCCCCCCTTCCTCTCTGGGCCCAGCCAAACTCTGTCTTCTCAAGTACCTAATAAGTACCAGCAGTCCGGTTTCCCTGTAACTAACGGGGAAAATTCTAAAGGTGAGAAGGAACAAAAGGAAGGACACCTGACCCTCAACACACAGTGTCGCCATAACTTCCTTGGAGAGGAGAAGGCTCTTTTCTGTAGACATGAGAATCGCTCCAAGTAAATAAACAGAGTTAAAAGGTGTTGATTAGAGAAGAGCTGTCTATTTTTCTTTGCAAATGAACATACAGTGCTACATCTAGAAGCCTGTGAAATCATCAAGGTTTTTGTATGCACATTTATTTACCCAGAAGACTTTCTTATACTATTTAAAGTTTAGACAAAAACAAATCAAAGTATTACAAAAGTAGTGTGTTGTATTGTATAGGTATCATAGCATTATGATATAAGCCAACACAACAGAACACCTTTAGTTTCACAAATGTGCTTTTAATTACCGTAACTAAAGACAGAATTCTCATTTCACAAATCAGGTTTTCTATCTTAGCTCTATGTTGGATCCAAGTAAAATGATTATGTTCATGGGTGAGATATTGTCAAAGACTATAATGTGCAATACTTTTAACTTTTCCTGTCTGAGATTCCAGAGCCAAGACCCACAAAATCAAAAATTTACAGTTAAAAGACAGTAAATTGGCTGTTTAGCTTTGGATACACAATGGTGAAATTTTGGGTTAGCTCTGTGCCAACAGATAAAGCATGAAGGAAAAGAAAAAAGAAAGATACCTGGAAAAAAATATACCAATGTATGGTCACTGCAAGCCAGAGTAGGGAGTGACAAAAAATTTCTAAGGAAAATTTGTTCAAAGAGTTAAAACACCTGGGTTTTTTTTTTTCACCAATTAATCAGAATACAACATATTGCATATTTCATATATTTTAATTTTTATAATAATACTGGAAACTGAAACGTATGTCTGTTCAACATAAAATAGATATAAATTCATATCAGTTTAGTACCTGCTTATTCCTGTTCTGGTACCAGAGCCAAGATAATTAGGAACAAATTAACATATCCTCTGGGTCAGTGTGTAGATTCTTCATCATGTCTGTCTGTGATAATATGGGCATTGTGCCTGTGTGTAGATTTTTATATTTTGAATTAAGGTAAGGAATTGATGAGTTATTGAATGTACTGGTGGATGTGGAGCTGAACTGTCAGATCCATGTCACACACTTTCCAGAGATGGGAAAGAGATTTAGTGAAAGTCAATTGCTCCCATTCAAAATAGGACCATCTCTGGAAAGTCAGATGGCTGAAGGATGAATCCATTTTGCCTAGCTTTACCTGATGTCCAGGAGAGAGGAATGGAAGAACTTTCTTGGATGCAGAACATAAAACAGCATTAAGCATGGATTCTTCAATGCTGTGGAGTATGGTGAGATGATACAGCCAAGCCTCTCTGACAGCTCTCTGACACCACACAGGGCAGTCCTGCCTCTCACAGGTTGTGCTAATGTGATCCTGTGGTAAGATGGTTCCTCTAGCCAACCCAGCAAAAATACTGCTCACCCTCTGTGTCACGGTTAGTTTTCTACTGGATTAGGTCCCTTGAAATCCTTACTGTGAGGCTAGATGAGCTCCAGTGTCAGAGGAAGGGAAGCTGCTGGGGTACATGGCTGGGGAGGAGGCGGAGTGGGATCACTCTTTTTGGCAGCAGGTAATTATTGGATCAGGTGAGACAAGCTGTCTAATCCATCTGTGGGCCAGACAGGCTGGAGGTGCAGCCTGCCTCTTGCAGGCACAGAAAACTTGAGTAGAACACAACAGATAACTCTCCTTTCATAGCACATTGGTTTAGCTGTGAGTTCCAACTCAAACTAAACAGTAAGCTTCTTATGATTTGGAGAGCAGAAGACCTTCAAGTCTCTGATTCCAGACCTAAGATAG
Organism: Anthoscopus minutus; assembly: GCA_013399455.1. NCBI lineage: Eukaryota > Metazoa > Chordata > Aves > Passeriformes > Paridae > Anthoscopus > Anthoscopus minutus. The sequence goes on along the minus strand of VWYI01025408.1, from coordinate 13,250 downwards.
CTCAAAAGCCTCAGGCAAGGAAAAACACATAGCTAGTGATTGTTTTGCACATATCTGCGTATTCCTTGAGTTGCCTCAGTTAGGCATGTTCAGTACTAGCACCCCTCAAACACATGTGCCCAATGGTTTCCACAACCACAGACCCGTGAAGAGATGTTCTGTACTGAGTAAATTCATGCTACTTTATAGGAAGGGAGAGACAAAAACCTGTGCTTGAGCTAATGGGAAATGTGGGGTAAAGGGAAGAGCAATTATGTTTTGGGAAATGATAGGATCCAATCTATAAAAGGTTTCACTTTCTACAGGGGACCAACAGAGGGTTTCTGCACCAGAAACCAAGGATAGAGCCAGCTCTGTGAGCTGGTCAGATTAAAAACAGGGAGAACATGCAGACCCAATACAGCAGGCACCACCTAGGAGCAGGACTACATGGGGCCCAGCTGAACTTCTCTTTTCACAAAATGTTTCCTTGGTGGAATATCAGGAGCCTTTTTTGTCCAGCCTCCATCTGTATTTCCTGAGTGAAATGAAGTATGACACATCTCCCAACGTCCCCCCACCAACAGTGCCTCCTTTACATTAGGGGAAAAAATGATTTGCAGTCACTGCTTTTTTGCAACATATTTTTTTTGTTACAGAATCTTTTATCAGTATTCTAGACTTTGCCTGCTGAGCTAGCCCACATTAATAAAGTAAAATGCAAATGGTGTGCCCATCTCTGCTGACCCTGACTTTGAAAACTGGCTTTTCTTTTCCTGCTTCTCATCTTTGACAAAAGAGAGACAGGGAGAACCTTAGAAATCAGCAGGCACAGTTGCTGCTCTTCTAAGTGACCTGAATCCCACTTGTCCTTACACAGACTTGCAGTACAGTGGATATTGGGAAATGGTGATGCTGTGGGAAATGGAAGATGATGGATGCCAGCTAGGCCAATTAGATAGTTCCATATTTCTCAACCAAATTCTTTCCCTCCATTCCCTTAACTATCTCTCCCTATGGTTAATTATTTCTTCCCATCTTGTTGGTTTGTCTGAAAACCAGCCTTGATGCTAAAGGATCCATGTACATTCATCAAGTTTCAGATAGAGGAAGGAAAAAATCTCTGAAAACATTTTAGTACATGTGCTAGCAAGCTTTCTCCTATGAGTTCTCTTCACAGTACAAGACTGCATAAACCAATAAACTCACACCACCTCTCTTTCACATGCTCATAACACCTCTCTGTCTTGTTCCCTCTGTCCTTCAGAGCCTTCACTAACTTCCCTGTGGTGTGCACACTTATTCTCTATAATCACAACATCCCCTCATTTCCTTGGCTCAAATCTCACCAAGACTAAAACCACAACTCACACACAGAGAGTACTTCCAAGCTTCTTTTCCACTCTGTCTTGCATTCTGACATCCTGCTATCTTCTCTCATTACACTACTGAAATAGCTGTCATGACTTCTGCCTCGTTAAATGATGCTGGTTTTCTTCATATCTTCACTGATCCCTGTCTCCTACTTCTGTCACCTCTCTGCCAACTTTCTTTTTCCACTCAAAACTTGCTCTCCTTGGCTTTCACAACTCCATCTTTGCTTGTCCCTTTTGACAGCTGAGGCTTCCTTTTCCATTCCCATTTGCCATGAAATCTCAGCAGGCTTTCACTGTTCTGCCATTCCTGGAGTATCAGTACCCAGTCACATTGGCACCAGTGACATGTGCATGTATCTTGGTCTCTCCATCCACGCAGTCCCACATTTTAGCCATTACATCTTATTGGGGAAGTGTCTTTGCCAATTCAACTTCCACATGGCTGCTGCTGAACTTCCAAGGAGCCCCCTAAGGTCCTAATCAAATTCCTCTAATCTCTTCTCAAGCTTTGTTCTTTCTTTTGTCCTACCCTGTTGCTTGAACTAATCAAAGTCAGTTCTACCTCAAGGCAGACGGACCATGCTCAGGCTTTGCATTTTCTCTCAAAGTCGCAGCATTCTTGTATGTCCTCTGCCTTTTCTTCCCCCTTCTCTCCTTATGGGAGACGTCCTTAATAGCCCCTTCATCCCTATCACAAACAAAAGTTGGTACACTTACTCTTGCCCATTTTCTCATTGGTTTAAATCTCTTCCCTACTCTCTTTTACTATAATTCAACTTTTTTCTTCCTCCCTCACAGTCACACCCACTTCCGACCACTTTTACTTCTTATCGTGCCATGTCTGTCTTTTTCTGCTTTATCTGTGATATAAACACTAATCCTTGAAAAATCTGTTGCCAATCCTTTTAAAATACTTATTTTCATTCCACCTGAATAGCTATATTACAAATATAAAACTTGGGCAATCTATCTTTCCACCCTGTCTCTTTCAGGTAAACTTGAAGATACTAGCTAGGAAACTGGATTTTTCTTTTAGCAGTCTAAAAGAAAGAAAAAATGCCTAATATTGATTAAAGAGTAATTTGATAAAACTGATAAAAATGGTTTTAGTGGTTGTTGATTTTTTCCTTCTCCCCACTGAGGGATTAAAATATACCATGAACAACCAAATGTAAATTGACGAAAGTCAAGCAATCACAAATATATGAAAGAATCTATTAACTGCCTGGAGTGCACTGACCCAAACATTAAAATATTTTAAAGGATGACATGGGGATAGAAACTGTGGTTTCACTGCACTGAGAAAGGAAGAAAATTAATGAATGAATTTACAAGGCAAATAGCTTTTTCGCCCAGTTCAGCAATTCCATCGTTTGTTTGAATTTCTACCTAGTGTTTTCTAATTTAGGGCTTCTGCATAGTGTTTAATTCTGTTAATGTCCATAGACTCATGGAGTAGTTTGGGTTGGAAGGGAACTAAACAAAGTAATTTTGCAATTTGGGAGCCTCAGATCCTGATACCCTGTAGATGCAACTCTGCCACCACTACTATAAGCCATAAGCAATCTTATATTTTTGGGGTATAACCAGTCCTGTAGAAACTCTACTGACAATTCTGCCTAATACTAAAAGCAATGAGTAAGGCTAAAAACAAGTTAGGATACAATTGAAGATGAGTTGTCTCTCCTTCAAATTTTTAACTCAGTATCACACCTGAATTCTGACAGAACAAGTGAGCTGTACAGTGTATCCATACAGAACAGACCTGTGAACAAGCATCATCACCTTGGGCACTACACTTTGTGCTAGTGGAACACAAAGTCTGAATGATGGCAGACTGGAGATAACCCAGGAAAGGGGAGCAGTGGAGAAGGCTGGAGTTACAGAAATATAATTATGCAGTTACTTTAGTCATGCATGGAGCTAGGTCATGGAATAGTTTGGGTTGCAATAAACCTTAAATATTGAGTTCCAACCGCACTCCATGAGCACAGATGCCTTCTACTAGACCAAGTTCTTCATCAGTTCAGGCTTCCTGACATGTTTTCCCGACTTCCTCTTTCTTGGACATCCTCTGTTTTGAGATGGATCACTCCTGAGGTTGGAGGAGGTGATCCTTGAATATTACCAGCTTTCTTGGGCCCCTCTTCCCTCCAGAGCCTTATCCCATGATACTCTACCAAGCAGATCCCTGAAAAGGCCCAAGTCTGCTCTCCTGAATTCCAGGGCAGTGAGCTTGCTGTGCTCCCTGCTTGCTGCCCTAGGGATCTTGAACACCATCATTCAATGGTCACTGCAGCCCTGGCTGCCCTTGAGCTTCATATTCCACACCAGACCCTCCCTGTTGGTGAGAAGAAGGTCCAGAACAGCACCTTGCCTTGGTGGCTCCTCTATCACTTGGAGAAGGAAGTTATCTTCAATGCATACAGAAAAGGGCAGGATTCCTGAAACAGAAGTTAGGCATATGAAGGTTTTTCTAAAACTGACCAGCAAAAAAAGTTCCCTTACCTAGGGATTTTTCTCATCCTATTTGTACATGGAGAACTATGTACTGCTGCAACCAACATCAATATAATTAAAACACAATAAATGAATTCCCTGTGAGGGAGACTGATAAGCTGTATAAAAGGGACTTACACCAGTCTAAGTTATATCACTGTAACAGGATGTATAATATACACATTTTTGTAGATATGAAATGCTCTGTTTGGTGCTCAGAGATAAAACAGGGAACTCAAACATCAGCTCAGCAGGGGCCAATAGCACTGCAATGCCTGCAGGGAAAGAAAAGCTGTGCTCCCTAGAGAGGGGGGCTCCCAGCAGTGCAGAGAGGCTTCCCTGTACCAGGGGGCTTGGGGAGACCCCAAGATGTGGGAAGTCCCAGCCCAGAAAAAGTGAGGTGGGAGGCAGGGGGTGGTCCCCGCTGTTAGACACTTTCCAGATGGGATTCCAGGAAAAAATCTCACCAAGCATCGGTGGAGACACCAAAAAGACTGGAGGGTGTGCCTGAAGCTAAGGGAGATCTTGGAGAGACTTGGTGAGAGAACAGTGGCTGGTGGCATAGAGAAGACTAAAAGGAAAAGTTCTCTGTAACTCTCCTGGACAGCAGTGAGGGGGTGCCCAGGGAACCAAGATACAGCCTGGCAGCAATACAGCTATTTTGGTCATTAAATCTTAGCCTCCCTCTCCTCATGACATAGGCCAAGACAAAATGACTCAGGATCTCTCTTCAGCAGATCTCGAAGGAAAACATAATCTCATTAGTACAATAATGTAGGTTACTCATCCACACTTTCTGCAGCCTCCTTCTAGACCTCCTACTCTCCGTGTTGTGCCATTTATTTGGCCCAAAAATGCCTTACTCTAAATTAGCCCTGCTGTCACAGCTTTTCAAGAGAGTTCATCTCCACAGAGTTTGTATTCCTGGATTAAAAATTGCTGCAAGTCAGCCTTTCTCTCCTTGTGAGCAAGGGGAAAGCTTTCAGCTCATGCCATGCAAAAACCACTTTCTGATTTCTCACTAGGCATGTGCCATGATAGAAAAATGTAGTCACTTGAACTGCACAGGGGAGGCTGGGAAGACTCTAAAGCTCTGCTCTGCACTCAGTTATATGTATTAATTACTTAAACAAACATATATAATAAGCAAGTGATCTCAGGCAGTTAAGTCTGAACTCAGGACAGGCCTCTGAAGCCCACTCTATTTTTATCATGTTGATATTTTCTGATCACAATTCTAGCATACCTATTAAAAAAAGGAAAAGGAAAAGGAAAAGGAAAAGGAAAAGGAAAAGGAAAAGGAAAAGGAAAAGGGAGAGGAAAAGGAAAAGGAAAAGGAAAAGG
>VWYI01025406.1:17424-30169 GCA_013399455.1 Anthoscopus minutus | reverse complement strand
CTGACATCATGGTTTCAGCCTGTTTATACTCCTAATATTCTCAATATACTTGTTACAGAATTAAACTACATGTACAATCCCCCTACCCCTCTTCCATAAGAGGTTTCCATTCTAGCAGGGTTAGAAAAGAATAGACAGAGACAATTACATGATTAGAGTAAGATTGTGCCTCCTGACACTGAAAAACAAATATGTACAGAATTATAAGATGAAAAGTGAAAACTTCCATTCTAGAAAACATTCCAAGATGGCATACTTAGGTGCTTCTCTATTTTTAGCAGTGAGTGCAGATCAGAAATATAAATCTCTTGCTAAAACACTGGTAGAGATGAAAATCACATACCAATTTTGCTTCTGTGCCAAAGACCAGAATAAATTTTAGGACTATGTTGTAAAAATGACAAAGAAAAAATGCAAGCTGTACAAAGACAAATTTACTGCAGTATATACGTTCGTTTTTAAATTAACATTTCATTCCAAGTAATGAAGAGCTGTACAGTCATCACAAGCAAAATAATGCAGACAGGTTCCCACACCCACATTTTGACAAAAAGAAGGAGCACATGCTTGCTTATGAAGTGATGGAAGAGATTCAGATAGTGACCCATTCTTCCTTTTCCATCAACAGCTCTTTAGTTTGGACCTGCACACACCTGGCATTAACACAGCTCATTAAAAAGCAAAAGAGGATGTCTGAGTGTTATGAGCAATTTTCCTGAACAAACTAGTATATTTGAATTTAATCTGCTTTCTCCACAGCTCTGCAGACACAGTCATCTTTCATACTGTATCTCATCAACTCTCCAAAATTCGGCAGAAGCTATAATAGGGGCAAAAAAAAATTGTTTAGAGTTATTCTACCTAACCCTCCACAGATCCCTGAAATCACCACTTTGGTGCCATTCTTTTAATGAGAATAACCAAACAAGCACATCTGTAATGGAAGACTGATTTAAAATAACTGTTTCTTTTCCTTAAAAAGATCTTTCTTATAGTTCTTGAGCTATTTTCAGTACCCGAAGTTCATACAGTAAATTACATGCATAGGTCATGGTACATGCTGAGGAATTACAACTTGAGGCAGAAATACAATCACAAAGGATAATGCAGATCTATTTTAGTTATTGTATTTTAGAAAGTACTTAAAATACATACTGCTGTATTTTTAATTCACCAAGTTCTCTTGATATAATTTCAAAGTATGTAACATAATTCAACAAAATTCATACTGAGATACTTGCATAATTACAATTTATTTTTGTTCAACTTTTATCACAGTTTTTCATATTAAAAAAAAAAAATTAAGCAACAAAATCCAAAGCAATCATACAAAAAGTTAGGTAGGACACATTATCTGTCCAAAACAGAGATATTATACTGCAAAACCTAAACATTGTGTTTTTTCACTTTTCTTGCATTGGTTAAATCACTCCTTTCACCAAATTCCACCATTTTGCTGATCTCTGTGACCCTTCCCATTCCAAGGGCACATGAGGAACAGATCTGTGTGTCTTCTTTAGGTTTGGAGAAATGCAAGAGAAGCAGGAACATCAACATTCTAAAACTTTGATTTCTCACTGCACTAACAGTTGTGTAACTTTGGGTTTATTTAAGGCCCAAGTTTCCAATTAAAAGTATGTGTCTGTAATCATCACTAGAAATTAACTTAAAATTTAAATTTTTAAGAGTCTATAACAACACACTATTTTAACTTCAATTAAAACAAAATTAATTCTTTCCAATATTTTCCACTTAATAAATAAGAATGTATTCCCAACATATTTGATGTACTGAAGAGGTAATAGCAGCTAAATACTAGAGAGGAAAAAAAACTACACAATATTAATGTTTTCAGAAAAATCGATTTTTATATAAATAGACCTAAACTACAAAAGTTTTGAGCAAGCATTTGCAAAGATCTTGGTGATTTACCTTGTGCAATAAGATCTTTTCTGAGCAATGGGTAAAGCACAGGTTCTACTCCATCCATTTCTTGTATAATAAGTGTCTTCCCAAATCTTACAGCCAGCTCAAGAGCAGTTAGGAAGTTAGCATCCTGGATAAAGAGAAATACATTCCTTTGATTCATGCTTTTTTTGAAAAATGCAAACACTTCAGAATGAGTAGGATGGCATTACACTAAATAGTCCAAATCTAAAAACGAGTAGTATAGATGAAAAATCCTATTAGAGGCATATGATATTTCAGGGTTTAGCCACAAATGCTTAGTTTTAATAAACTTGATCTACTGATCAAGAAAACCTATTTAACATTCCTAGATCTTCAAGTGCTGCATCAGAAGAAACCAGGTTCACTGTCATGTCTGCCAGGAGTACCTGGAAACCCTGGCCATATCTCAAATTTTAATATGTAGCTATGTCTCAAAACTGAACCAAGCACAGGATTCACATTATTAAGAGGTCTACATGCACTCTGTTGCTGCAAAAAGGTGTTTAAACATGCATATGGTGCTTATGATCCCATTAGTCAATAGAGATCCTGGTGAATATAGACAACAGAGGTTAAAAATCAGACCAATCAGCTAGCAGGACAATCAATTACCCAAAGATATGTTATCTACTACCATCAGAGAGTGTCCACAAGGGTTCCACAGAGCCAGCAGGGATCTGTGGAAAACCTACATGCTGTTGAAGCAGTATTTTGAGGCCAGGTGGGATTCAGTAAGAGACTTCTGAACAGCACCAGATGCCTGCCTGTGTGTACAACTGAGCCACACCTGGCTGCTCAGGTAAACAGTTACAGGTACACAATGAATTTCAGGTACCTTAATCTCAAACTGAAATCAAATTTACTCTTTCCAATGTAGACAGTACTACATAATAATCACAGGGAATTAAGTGTATATATACTCCTGAAATCCAGCAAACTGCAACCAAGTGTACAAAAGATCTCTCTTATTGAAAATCTTTCCTATCTTCCTCTCAGCAGGGAATATGACATTCTTGGAGATGGTAGCACAAAGAGGCAAACTTGTAGAAGCAAAACCAGATGTTGAGCCTCCAATTTTAAATAACCTAGAACTCTGTGAGGAATTGTATCCTTCACAGAATATAAACTAATTTTATGATGCTGTCACACAGCTTTAAAAACTACTCAGGAAAATCTGGAGTAGAGGAACCTCAAACAGAAAGGACTGAGAGTAAATACTGCACCTGTTGATTAACAACTTCCAAACGTGACTCCTTCAAATGTGTCTTCAGCCATTCAGTAGCCCGGAAAGAAGGGTCTATCAAAAATGGGCAAACTTTACTCTAGGAAAGAAAAAAATACAAATATATTTACAAAAATCTATTCTAAGAATAAAATTTGGATCCTTTTTTTAGATCTATTAAAAGGATGATAAAGCAAAATAAATTTAAATTGGTGAAAAATTGTTAACTAATTTGAATTATAAATCATTTAAGTAAATCACATGTACTAAATGCAGATTCTCCTCATGCCATTAAATACTTATTAGTAGATCTAATAAATGACTAGAATATTACTTACATAATCATATATATATTATTAAACTGAGTATTTTCCTTTTCTCAAGTATCATTAGATAGATACATACATACATATCCATACATATGTATATATATAGACATATATATATGTACGTCATGAAAGGTATCTGCATATAGCCTTTTCCTTTTTCTGAGAAAAAAAGTAACAGAAATTATATACCAAACTGAACATATATAGGACTTAATCTTCCACTGGTTGTATTGGTGTTAATGACTATTTACACTTTAAGCCTGAATAAAACAATAAGAGCAAAAATGAAAACATGTATTTTCTTTGACAAGTTTTTTTTCCTTTTGCTACAAAATGTCCATTGTTACATAAGTATTTCATTCTTGGTGCGTGCATGCGCTCTGTGATGCCAATAAAAACTACAAATTAAAGAGTTCAACTTGTAATGTTACTGAAATTTGTAAAAATTTAAATACTTCCAACATAAGACAAAAAAGCAGACTTACCTGCAAGATGACAAGAGCGTTCTCTATTGAAAGGTCATCTGAAGGCAAACCTTCACTTTTCCAAACTAACTCCTCACTTTCTGTACACAGGAACCGCCGTAAATCAAACTCTGACAAATGAAAGTTTATGTTTCTGTCATCATTTACAGTCTGTATAATTCAAAAGCATTTACCAGCCTATACAGAACAGAGACTTCATCTATTAATAGAGTGCAAGTCTGTAGATTTCCCTTTAATCTATTATTTTATTGTTTTTATTGAGCTTATTATTAATAAGTAGCTGATGTCACAGAAATATTTTATAGTTTTGCTAACACACAGATAAAAATGATTACTGAAAAAGTAGAAGTATTCAGAATGCACTGGCAAATTTACAACAGTTAATGTGAACATATTTATTTTTGTAAACTTTTAAAGCAAGGACTATAAAGATACAATTATTTATAAATATTTATAATCTTAATAATTTCATAGAATGATTCTAAGAAATTGTCTGTCAGTATGTAGAAATATTTATTGAGTAAGAAAATGTTTTTTCTCATTTGGGAGTACAAAGACAATTGAGACTGTTCATTAGAACTCACTGGCATTTCTCACTTCCTCAAGTTTAATTACTTGCATGCAGACACTGACAAACACACACACAAAATTACTTTCAAGGCCTGCTGATTTGGTCCATTCATCCAAGCTGGTTTTCCTCTGATCCTCAGAAGCAGCAGAGAGATATGTAACAAATGCAGCTGCCAACTGAGCTCTTTTAGGCAATGTAGCCAGGTCATCTGTTATCTCTGACACCTTCAAAAAAAGAAGTACAGAATGTATAGGTGTTTTGCAAACACAAACTGCATTAATATGTCTCAACAGTTACTAAAATGTCAGATTTAAGTCTGCCTGCCATTGGTCATACAGTTGAGACAGTTTTTCCTCTCGCATTTCAGGTATTTATACCTAGCTAAGACATATGGAGGCATGGGAAAAATTCCTTTCACCTCTGGGCTAGAGCATGCACAGATATTTCTGAGAATGTAGCTGACAAAAGTCCATGAATTTCATGAATAGTTCAACTTACGAGCAAATTGATAAACGGTATTATAGCAAGAAAATAATAAATATGTGATTTTAATCACATTTGGGCCGTAAGTATAACTTACAATATGGATACAGACAACAAATACTGTATGCAACTATCATACTTAACTGTTATTCACCGCACACTTACATGATAAAATAAATTCATCATATATCTTCAAATAATTTATCTGCACTAAATCAACTGTTTTGAAATGTTCCAGTATTCAGAAGAAAAATACAGTGTATCAACATCATATGTGACTGCTATAATTGTTTTCAAAGTCCTGTCACTTTTACTTTAATCCAATTGACATTAAAAAGGAATGCTGATACACAAAATAAAATCAACTTTTTATTGCTTCTTCTTTACTTTAAAGGGAGACAAATACTGCCTTTTTACGGTCTTCATTATATGAAGAGTTCCTAATTAATCTATCTGCCAGTTTAGTCTACAGCATGCAATTAATAGATAGTCTGAATTTTCTAATGTACCAAGCAGAAAAACTGTTTTAGAAGCATTTAAACGCTGGGGTTGAAACATATCCAATCCTTACTATAACAGATGGAAAAGCTGTAAAGCTGCTTTCAGAGGAAAATCTTCAAATTTTTTCCAGTATGGTGGTCAACCTACAAGAAGGGTTCATCTAGCCTTAACTTTGGCTCTCCAAAATGTAGAAATTTAGCTTGATTGCTGATGCTTTTTTTGGTTCAGTGGAGACACAGAATCATGCAACTCTGCATGAAGATTTCTTCTGACTTATGATACCCATGAAAGTAATGTAGGGTTTTCTATTTTCAGCTTGTATGCATCTTCAGATTTCCCTTTTAGTTTCAGACTGTAGAAGGAAGGGCCTGTGTCTCCAAGGACTTGTCAGTTTCTCTCAAAAAATATCATTTGAGCAAATAAGATATGCTCACCTTCCCTACTTAGCAGCAGAAAAGTTTCAAGCATTTAAGTGAAGACTTCAAAAGCAACCTAACATTTTGAGTATACCTATATGCACATTTACAATACAAATTTCCATGAAGGTGATACGTTTTAAGACTGTAATTGTTTAAAATCTGTCCCTTTTGGCTGTATCTCGGGTTGGAGAGTCCAATTGCTGACATGTTCCGCCATCATAACAATTACATGCTTGGGACTAAAAATCAGCACAGAATTTTTTATGTTTTCTATTAAATACTGAGGGATTTTTACACATTTTGTAGCAAGGTTTTAAGTACGGTGAAGTAAAAAGAAGTTTCAGAAAAAAGGAAAGCTTTATTTTTTAATGCAAAATCAAAAAATGTGCGCTGGGAGACAGGCAGAATCACAGTAACTCACATTCTCCAAGCACTGCAAAAACCAGATTTTCAAATTATCAGCTATAAGATGTACTTAGGAAAATTTTCACTAACCTGAGTGCTCCATCTTTTGTGCTCCCTATCAAGTTGATTTATCAGTACCTCTGCAGCTTTCAACGTTTTCTGAGCTTTACTTAGCTCTGCTTCAAGTTTTGCTGCTTCTGTTGTTCTATTCTGGAACCTGCAAAACAAATGCTCTTTGTAATTGCTATAATGAACTACTAAACTTACGGTTATTTTCAAGGAAGTTTAATTGATTGAATTTGATTGAATTTGTAGTGAATGCCAAAGAACACAACTGCAGTAGTTGTTTTTTTTTAATATATCTTCTGTTTCTAATTGGCAGATGGGCTTGTTATACTTTTAGCTAACAAAATTTAGATGGATGCGCATGTGAGATTTAAAAATGGATTTGAAATACAGACTACAATGTCTGAAAAGCATTCCTTCTTCTTCTTAAACAGCCTCACAATTTTAGTGATTGAGTAAAATTTTGATCAATTCTTAGGACAAATACACCTAGTCAGGCAGGCTCAATGCCATACATTTGTAACTATTTGGCAAATTTTATCTATAAAATGTTTAAAAAAGAATATTACTAATTCACATAGATGACTCCAGTTCAATTCATAGTAGTCTACTTTGTAAATTAATATGAAGAAAGAACAAGCAACAAAAACCAGAATGGTTTAGATATTATTTTATACTGTTCAATATCTAATTCGTTTGATTAATATTTAGACTACTTAATACATTTAATCCACCTACTCAAAGTAATATGTTTATGTATTACTTTTTATATATAATAGATAGTATATAAATTAATATATTTATCTCTAATATATAGTATTTAATTAATCTAAGAAACCACTGTATAGATGATTTACAAGAATTCAAGAATTATCTTTTTTTTCTTTTTTTTGCAGACTACAAAAGATGACTCTTAGTAATATGTAGATATGTCAGGTTGCAAAGTATCCCCTATACTAAGTACATAATAGAAATATCAAATTAAAAAAACTTGGATTAAACAGAATTTGGAGAATGTATAAACATTTACCAGATGTATTTTTATGCCTCTGTGAGTCATGTATTTGATGAGAGGCTAAGAAAATAGATGGCTAACTAGCTAACTGTTGGAAAAGTAGGCCACCCTAAAAGAAACAGAACTGCTTCTTTTCAAGCTGTGATCAGTAGTTTTGTACAGGAATGTTTCCAAATTCCTAAGCAGTCACTGAAGCCCTCTGTGATTCAGAGGGTGATAAATGCACAGTTTATCTTTGACATCTACAAGGCCTACAATAAAGGCTACCAACACGGTCAGCAGTGAGAAGCAGGTATTTAAAGGAGCGTTTATTTCATCTGATCAAGGAGATGAACTGTAATCTAACAGTATTTATCTCCACTAAGAGTACAGATAGCCTAAGCATCACTACTTCTGACATCAATGTCTTGCAGTACAGGAAGTTTTATTTCCTTAGATAAAATTCATTATTTGTACTGTAAAATCATCAATGTTTTTAATTTATATCTTTAAATAAAAAAACTCCAACTTACTTGTCTTTCAGTTCCAATACTTTCTGACCAACAGAATTCAGAAGATCCTCTAACTTCTGTTTTCTGTCTTCAGTTTTCTTGAGATTACTACAAAAATGTAACACTTATTTTAAGACTATGGACCAAAGAAAAACAAAAAAAGAGTAAATATAGCAGGAAAGTAATTTACATAGAGATAGTTCCAAGGTGTTGTTTGTTGTGTTTTATACTGAAATATATATTTTCACATGTAAAAGTTTTGTGTACTTCCCATCACATAGTTTTTAAAATGGAAACCAAATACCCCATTCCTACAGATCAGAACAGATTCTTCTAATACAGAATTTTCAGACCTGGGAAAACATTCAGTACAGATTCCTCAGGTTATGGATGGTCATAGGACAATGTCTAATCTTTCAGATCCTAAGGAGAAACTGATAACGCTTGGTACATGACTGAAAAAGAGAAACTGCATATCTCATAAAATAGCAGGGGTTTCACTGAGAGAATACATTTTAAGCATTATCTGTGATGCTCATTTCTCCCTGACAGTATTCAGCTGAAACAGGTAACTAATGACTGTACAATGAACATCCAAGGCATAACTTCCAGGAAAAAGAAACTATTGCACTTACTCCTTCTGTCTCAATATGTACTTTTTATTACCATTGGAAGAGATTATCTTTTATCTTTGGTTTTAAGAAACTTCACACAGAACCACAGGATGATTAGGGTTGGAAATTACCTCTGGAGATCATCTAGATCTCATGTCCAGGCACAATTTTAATATCAGAGGAGGAGACTCCACAACCTCTCTGGCAGCTTGTACCAGTGTTCTGTGACCCTCAAGTGAAGAACCCTTTCCTTATACTCAGATTCCTCCTTGGTGGCTTTAGTTTCACCCACCACCATTAGAATTAAAAACACTGATTTTGTTATAGAGTCTAACTTACGCTTCCAGGACAGCCTTTTCTTTTTCCAAAGGTTGAATTCGCTCTAGGACATGGGAATACTGGATGTTGGCATTCACCCAAGCTGCTAATGGAGCAGCTGCAGCACTGGCTCGTTTAGCATTCTGAAAAATTCAGTACAAGTTGTTACAAGAAAGTCCTTGAAGTATAATGTGGAAAAGATAAATACAGGATAAGTAACTGCAACAGATTTTCTAGTTACCAATTTAAATATGCTAATAAGCCAACTCTTCTAATGAACTAATCTTTTAAATTGTTACTAAGATTATACTGAAGGCCATCAATCCATGTAAAAAAACACAATGGGTATTTTTACAACTATGAAGCCAATCTGAAATTAAAAAGTTTTAAATCAATGAATGATTTATTAGACTCTTACTCTTGCAAGGACACCAAAGGAGCCAGTTACAATTCCTTGGTGTGAATTTTACTTTATAGCAGTAGAAAAATCTTTGAATACTGAATTCCACGATGACTTCTTACACCATTACTTCTCACTCACCAACCAGACCCTCACTTTAGGAGGCAGTATGTGACAGAGTAATCTCTGCTACACCTTTATCTGTTTATACTGACAAATTCTGCAAGCAGAATTCATCAATTTTTCTCTAACTTAAGTTAATCCTCAAAATCACACTGGCAAACCAGGCAATCATGTGTTTTCTTTTGCTCTTGTTTTCACTTTACGTAATGCAATCAGGAATTACCTTTGGATCAAAAGATGCTCTGTTTTTAGAAAGGAGATCTTCAACACTCTCCCGTATTTCTTTGGGAATATTACGGGCATCAAATGATCCTATATCCTCCCTTACACTTCTTTTGGCCAAGAAACTGTAAAATGAATTAAATAACTAAGTAAAGAAGAAACAAATGTTTAAAAGGTTATTTCCACATGAAACCAAGGAATTCTGAGCACAAGATTCCTAAATACAATAGAAAGTAGTTCATATTGCAAACTAACGTTTAAAATTAAAGGTTAAATAAAATTCTCACCTCTTCATGCTCACCCAGGATGTATCAAAAATCCCCATCAGCCGCAGAACTCCCTCTAGAATGTCTCTGATTATGTCAGGGGGCATCCGTAGCGACCGGATTTCTAACAAAGCCTCTGGCTTTATATTTCCAACAGCTAATTTAGCTTCATTAACCAATGGCTTAAAACATGAAAACACATTAAAAAGAGAGATGAGGATATGAGAAACTGAACATTTGCCATTCCAGTTTTCATACACTTTCTTTTCTTTTTAAATACTTTATTACCTAAGAAACTACCATTGATGTAGATTCATGCTTACAAGTTGCTAAAAAAATTGCCATGTTTTTACTAAGTATGCTTCCATATAAATATAATATATAATATATAATATAATCCCAGCATTGTGATACAGTTATCTTTCACTAATGACGTTAACTACTATTTAAAGGCATGACTGGGGAACTCTTTGTAAACATTCATAGAAATAGAGGTCACAAAAGCTTTCTAATTTTCAATAGCTAAAGAAATCCTTCACCCTTATCAACAAAGCAACAAAATGGCCAGGAAACAAAAGAAAGTTACACATTATCGTTAAAGACTGTGCACACTTTGCACATCCTTCATATTTATCAAAGACCACAGAATGAGTCTAACCCTGTAGTTCTATGCCATTTTCAATACAAGAATATAATTCTCGGTACCTAAGATATTTAAGTGGAAAAAAATTAAGTTGTACTGTTCTCTTAGTCTTCAGTATAGAGTTAAAATGCATGGTATGAAAAATACAGACTGAAAGCAATGACCAAACACACTCATAAAAAACCTGATGCTTAACAGCTGTAAAATCTCTTGAACAAGCAGTTCACTGTAGTGTCATTAAGAAATACAATTTTCAGGATTTAGTAATAACTGTAAATTATCTCTCACTAAACAATTTCCATTCAGCTGAGAGTACCAAGACCTTTATTACCTGATCAAGCTTGATCAAGGCAAAGGAATGTAGTTGGTCTATATAAGATATGAGTAATTGAAAAATACTACATCAAATCAGCAGAACTCAGCTGTAGAGCATGGCAACATAGAAATAGCAGATAAAGGCAAGATAGGGCTTGAAAACTCTTTCTGTAATTACTATCTAACAGAACACAAATGCCAGAACTACAATCTCTATTTGGTACATGGAATACTGTTTTTTAATGCATAAAAGTTTTAATATCAAAATAATTTAGAGTAAAATTTAGAGTAAAATTGCAGGGATAAATTCTGCAAAACCATTTTGCACAGCAGGACACAAGTTAGATAAAATCAGACTGCAAAATATTACTTTTCCTTATCAGCTCTTACCTGAACTTCTTTCAGTTCATCTTCAATTTTTATTTTTCTTTGTTCTATTTCTGCAGCCTCCTCTGCTATTCTGTGTTTTATTTTTTCCATTTCTGCTTTTTGCTCACTAGCATTCTGTAAAAAAAATAATTCCTTTTGATGTCTTATTTCTTTTAGTCTTCATTACAATAATTTGCACAATACCAATTAAAATAAAATAGGTGAGTCTATTTAATATTAGGCAGGCTGGCTAAGTAAATTAACTATATGGAATAACCATCATTTGCTTTCACTGTGTGTCTCTTTTCTTTACCACAGACCTCTATCTTTGAGGCTCACTATGACCTTTTTCCCTCTTCTGATTTCTACTCCTTATGAAGACATCAGCCTTCCTCTAAAAGCATAAGAGTGACAGTCTCTGTAACATTCTTACTACATTTGAAAGTACTATTTTCCTGTCATTGTCTTTGTCCTGATCCCATTTCTATTTCCATTTCTTTCACAACACCATTAGAGCATTCTTTTTTTCTATCATGTTCATAAAAGCAGCAGTTGTATTGGAACCACAGCTTATTAGCCTAGAATTACTAACCATGGTATAGTTTCTTTACTTGTACTTTTGTACCAGTCTGTCTGTAAGGATAATCTGTCTTATGTCCTACATGTGTATTGAGAGTTGTTTAGGTTTACTTTTTTCCCCCTGTACTACGCCTACCAGTGTCTACAGGCACAAAGTAGCTACTAGCTGTCTCCAGGAATCCTAAACACTTCAGTACAACAATACTGGTACATAGAACTACAGTAGAAAGGACCTTACATGTATTTTTATCCATTGAGAATAAAGGTATAAAATAAAATACTAATATTCTCAGCTCAAATCATCTAAAAGATACAAGACAATGAAGCCCAGAGTTTGTGTTTTTCCAGTATATAACACATTATCATCACCACCAATTGTCAAGCTGAGTTGAAGTTGTAGAAGAAGGTGTGCTGGTTTGACATTAGTTAATATTGGAGAAGAAGGAAGAGAAACATCTACGGAAATAGTTCTGAGAACTGACAGCTTTGTTGGCCATTCAAGGTCAAGATCTACTCCTGTGAACACCCATTTTAAAGCCCGAGAAACTCTGGGCTTGCTCTTTTTGGCTTCCGGCTCCTGAAGGTGTCGGGGCTGTGAGGGGAGGAAGAGGCCCGGCCTGGTTCCAGCGCGGCCTGGCGGGGCCGGGCCGCCCCCTCCCCACCCAGCGGCCCGGCTCTCAGGCAGGCTGAAAAGGCAGAGGAACTTCCTCCAGCCACGTGGAGTCCAGGCTCTGCCTTTAATCACCTTCGCCTCTGGCTGTGCTGAGCCGAGATTCTCCTGAGCCATGCCAAGCCAGAGCCAGCAGTTCCCGGACGGGGATGGGAGCCCAGAGTGCCCCCCCTCCCCTTCCCTTTGATTTCATCGCGGCTTTCTCCAGCAGCTGCGGAGCAGAGAGAGAGAGAAGCCCATCTTTGCTGCAATCCATCACCATGACTGCTTCAGCCACTGCCGGCCTGAG
>VWYI01025406.1:336-16901 GCA_013399455.1 Anthoscopus minutus | reverse complement strand
CCATAAGTTGACAATAACCCATTGACTCAATGAAGAAAATGGGAGGAGTTTCACAACAGCAGAGTTTTTCTGAACCGGGCAGCTGCTGTTTTGTGAAGATGCAAAGCCACAAGGAACTGTTCTTGTAAACATATCTCTAAAGTGTTGAAAAAAAAACCTCCTCGCCCTATGCGAATTGAAGATTATTGTAGAAGTGATAACTGATTTAAAAAATCCCAGATCTTGTTCTATGTTGTCAAGTAGAGAAGAGAGAAGTGAGCAAGAGGAAAAGTGTTCTAAAAGTTTCATTTTAATTTTTCCCTTTCCATTTTGTTTTTTTTAGTTTTGTTAATAAACTTTCCTTATAGTCTAAGTTTGAGCCTGTGTTTTCCTTTCTTCTAAAATCATATCTCACAACAGAAAATAAGTGTGCTAGTGAGTTTTAGCTAGCTCTAAACCCACAACAGAAGGTAACAGATTCATAAAAGCAGAGAAAATCTTAAAATAATAATACTCCTCTGAGTACTTAACCCAAACTACAGATCAGCATGTTGTTGAAGATTACATTCAAATCCATAAAACATTAGCTACATAAAACTAGATTAGACATTTCATGCAAATGAACATGTACTGAATGATTGCTCTGAATACAAAAACCTCCACATTCAGTCATAGGTCAAAAGCTTTTCTCTGAAAGGAGACTAAAATAGAGTCTGTATGCATTAGAGCTCTCTCTGTTATATAAGCTAGATCATTTGAAGCAACATTAAAATGTTAGAGGGCACCTATACTTTATGCTAATCTAAATTATCAGACTTCCACTGTAATTTTTCTGATACCAGTGGGGCCATAGTGTTTCATTGCTTTTTGGCCTATTCTTTGATTTTCTCCTACAGTGTATGTGCTACCACATACCCATAACTCTATTGGACCACAGCAGATGCAGATTTAAAACTGAAATCGTCAACACACCAAGCCAACCATCACTATTCAAATTCATGTACTACAGACAGAGCCTAAAAGCACTAAAAACTGCCAACAGGAAGAGACTTAAAAAGATGGGAAGTTATGCACCTTTAAAGTACTGTGAAACAAATGGTTTGAAAGACCAGACATTTACTCTACTGCATACAGAGAATGTCTTTGACATCAAGCTTCAGACTGACCAGATTAAAGCAGTAAAAAAAAAACAAAAAACAGCGCATTGACAGCAGACTCATTACAGCTTATACAATTATAATTTCAGGAAATATCAATGTAAAGATCTATTGTCTACACAAATATTTTAGTTGACTGAGAAAACACTTACTAAAGAAAATTACAGAATTTTGAAAAAAAAGCCTACCTCTGAGCTGAAGAATAAAAATTGAAAGAGTAATGACTATGGAGGTATCATCTAACCTTCTCTGAGGTTAACTTCTAATAGAACCAGACCTCATGGAATACACGCTTTCTAATAGTTCACAGATTTAATTCCTGGTATTTGTTACTTAAAACAGTGCTATTTGTAAGTATTTGGTTGAAATGTCATCTCTGGGATAAACGTAAAACCAATCTGCTTTGATTTACAAAGGTCTAAGAAAACTTTCTGACAGACTAAACTACAACAATGAACAGTACTCAGGTACAAAACTTGCACTGATCTCTTCCTACTCTAACAGTTCTAACCTGATTTAAACTACATAATCCTCAATCCTGTAACAACTTTATTCAAGCCTCTGGGCTCATGCTTTCCCTGAGGCAAATGCTTGTAAATGCATCAGGTTTTGTAACAGTTGAAATGCAAAACATAGGCAGTTACAGAGACCAAAGGATAGAAAAGCAGCTTTTTTTCTTTTTTTATCCCACTTTTGATGTGATTGTATACATCACCTGCATAGACACTGTAATTTCTTGAAGAGCAGCATCAGCTTCATCCTGCTTCATTTTGAGCAAAATGCTTTGTTCTCCAGCTTTCCTGTTCAGTTCATCTACCAGGGCTTTAGCTTCATTCAGCTTTGAAACACCTGCCTTTAAAAGTTTATAGGAAGCAGGAAGCAATATTTGTTATTTAGTAACAAATATTAAGTGAATTTAAATGAAATTTGCTATAAATAGTATGGACAAGCTAAGAATAATGTAGACTAATTTTCTTTTTTTAATTAATATTCACCTTTTCTTCATATTATTTACCCCAAAAATTAGATCTGGCAGTTCTACATGTGTCACTCTAAGATCTATTACTACATCCAGAAGATAAAAAACAATGTCAAAATAATAAACTTTTAATGAAACAACAACTAACACATATTCTTTTTCCCAGCAATTCAACAGCATTTCAGTTAACTGATATTAACTCAATGAAACTATATTTCCCCTAAAAGCAAATCAATAAAAATTAAGCAGAGTAAAACAAAATAGATTATTTGACTTCTACATATTTTGTACATTCTCTAAAGAACATAGATATATATAAAAGAAAGTTTCAATTATTCTTAGCTATTTTATTTTTTCACACTTTTTACATTGTTTACTTGATGCTAATTATATAGTATCAATATTTTAATATATGTTTGAAAAAAAATTACCTGGAGGACTTTTGACTTAGGATACATATCTCTAATTTTCCTGTAAATTATTGCCTTTATTTAACCATAGCATTTAACAAGTAAATGACTGTCACAAATAAACCCCAGCTGCTTCTAAATAAACAAAAAAACAATTTCTATTCTTACAAATGGAAATCTTGTTGAATTGCATATTACAATGATGGAAAAATATTGACAGGCAGAATAAAAACAAAGTAGAATACAAGGCAAGGAAATAATTTCGTTTTGACAAGTGTTTTAAGGAAAAAACCACATATTTGCATATGTGGTTCTGAATAGCAGCAAGGGCCACTGAGAAAATGAGCTGAAAGGGATGGGAAAAAGGTAAAGATAAAAGTTGTCCTAAAGGACCATACAGATCTTTCTAAAATATACTGGGGGGAGGGAAGTAGGTGTAACTGGAAAGATACGAAATGGTTTTCAAAAATAAGGATGTTTTATGTACAGCACAGGAGTAAAGCAACACCTGAGAGAAAAACTGCATCTGGGCTACAACTGCCCAAAAGACTGATATGTGCCAAAGGAATTCAAAATCAGTTCCAGAACACAAAAGAAAAGAAAATCACTACACAGTGAATCTCGGTGAAAGCTACATAAGAGCAGCACGACGTTAACGTAGGACATAATAGTTTGTAGAACTAGAAGTGAAAACCACATGAAGCAGGAAGTTGTTGTCAAGATATAAAGAAAGGGATGGAATATGGAGCTACAAAGGGAACATTTATAAAAGCAGAGGTAGAACTTATACTGATGGAAAGATGGTAGGTTTTAGCAACAATTCCAATATACATGGATGAAAAAATTTGATGTGCTCTTGAGTATGTTTTACCCTTCAAAGAAAACATGTCCAGTCTGAAAATTCTTGAGGCAAAGTATTAATGAAAACAAGAAAACCAATTTTCACTCTTTCAGGCATCTAACAGAGAAGGGCATTAAGACTGATCCTATTTCTCTCCTGAAACCACAGCGTGAGCATTTACCACACATCACATAACCATGTTAGCAGTTACAGCTCATTAATACAATGCTCATTAATGCAAGAATATATTGAAAAACCGTATGTTAAGCGTTTTCAACACATACCTGCAAGTGGTTCTGCCTTTTTATTAGCTCTCTTCTTTTACTGTTATTGATGGTACTGTATACATGAAGGAATGTCATATACCTGCTAGGCGTTGCTCCATATATTTTACATGACTTGTGGATTGCCAAAAATGACTTCAGAAAATCAGAATCACCTGTAAAACATCATTTGTTACACAGATAAAATTTTACTGAATTTTATCTCACATTAAAATAACTAAGAAAAAGCAACAGAACATGCTTGCTTTTCAAGATATGAATTAAGAGTATTCAAAACAGCACAAAGACTATACTTTTTTTAAGTACTCTAAGGGAAACAACATGTAAATAGATTTGAAATGACTGTTTCTCAGAAAGAAACACACTGAAATTGTTTGATGTTTGGAAAAGCCAGCAAAATTAATTGCAGACTACTGAGGGCTAATCATATAAGAAACTACTTCCACAAAAAATGAATTTTAAAATACTTAAGACTGTTTTAGAAATAAAGCCCATGCGTTTTTGTCATTTCCCTTATCTCTGATGACAAGCAAACTATAGGGTTTTCCTGCCATTCAGTTTGTTGAACAGTTTCTCAAAAGAATCCCAAAGATACTGTAAAATAAACTGCATTATTCTACAAAAGAAAGAAATTGTTAAAGCATATCTATATATAAATTAATGTCTCTAGGAAGTACTGCAGCCTAGACTAATTACAATGACCTAGGATAAAGGGGGGTGATAATGGGAACACCAAATACTATTTTTGGCCATTTTTCTGACTGGCCTGTTAAAAAGCAATATAAACCAAGAAATTCCAAGTGATCCACTTATATACTTATAGTCTGTTGGCTCCATGACCTCTAAGTGCTACTTTTATAGAAAGTAGCTAAAAGTAATCTGTAAGTGACTGCTTGCACTGATCTCTTAGATTATGTTTGAGACACTGTTTTTAATATGATTAAATTTGAAGTCTTATGATAAAAATGAATTATTTTGAAAAAGGGGCATTACTTACAAGAAAGTAATTTTATAAATTAATAAAGTAAAATGAAGATCTACAAAAAGAATAATAAAATATAGAAACTGAAAACCTCTCAAAATATTACATTTTCTGGTTGTGAAACAACATCCTCATGGAAGGAAGACACAGACCAAAACAAGATACAGCTAAATCAGCTTATAAAATCGAATATACAGAGTGACTGCTGGTGACAGAAGAGATTGCATTTGATCAGCCAGGATGTATGCTCAGTAATGCTCCCTTGTGCAAAATGCCTGTCATGTGAACAACATCAAAGTCTATGAATATGCTAGTAAACATAAATTATCTATGTCCAAGATGGGATCAAGTGTGTAGTAACAATAATAACAACTAGTAAGTCTACCTAAATATTACCTGAATGCTTTTTCTTAACTTCTTTATGTGCTTTTCCAGTCTTTTCTTGTTCATCTGAATCACACAGAAGCATTTCAGGTATCTAAAAAAACCCACGATTTTTTGCATGAAAATCACAAATAATGACAATTTGAGTTAAAATTTTACAAAAAAACCACCAAACCACAAACCTTCAATATAATTTCTCTTTTGGAAAGACTGAAAATTATACACTTAGTCAGAATAAGTAACCTACAGAATATTTTTAGCATTAGATAGACAGTATCTGCCTTTCCACATCACTGATAAACTGATAACTTCCTATTCTCTCAAGTGGAAGAGATTTTCCTGGCTGTAGGAAGGAACAACTAATTCACTGAGGACCTAACAATAGCACAAATGTTGAAGTCTTAAAAGCATATACAATTCAAGAGGAAATAAGACAGCCTTAATCCACATTCTACTCCATGTATTACCCACTAATTGACCTTCATTGAGATCTCTCAGAGAAGGGAACAGGATGATGCCATCACTGTGCTGGTGCTGTTTTTGTTAGAGCTTAGGGATTCTGTTTGTGTTGCTCTGTGTGACAATCAAATGCATATATATACATGGGCTTCCCACAGGGTCAGAGATTCCTTCAGCTGCTTCTACTTGCTTCAGCATGGAGTCTTCCATGGGCTGCAGATGGATCTCTGCTTCACTGTGGACTTCTATGGGCTGCAGGGGCACAGCTGCCTCACCATGGGCTGCTCCATGGGTGGCAGGGGAATCTCTGCTCTGGCACCTTGGAGCACCTCCTGCCCCTCCTATGCTGACCCTGGGGTCTGCAGGGCTGTTTCTGTCATGTTTTCTCACTCCTCTCCTTGGCTGCAATTGCTCCTGTACAGTAACTTCTTTCCACTTGTTAAATGTTATCCCAGAGGTGCTACCACCACTGCTGTTGGGCTCAGCCTTGGCCAGCAGAACATCCTCCTCAGAGCCAGCTGCACTAACTCCACCTGGCATGGGGGAAGTTTCTGGCAATCTCTCACAGAAGCCGCCCCTGCAGGCCAACCTAACACCAAAACCTCACCACACAAACATAATACAATTGGTTTTAACATTTTGCTTGTAGTCTGTATTTTGCTCTTAAATGCTGGACCTGATAAGAGTCACCGTAGCCAACGTGTTGCTCAAGTCAGCCCACAGAGAGAACCAAACATAATGTTACTGATAAAATAACAATGCTAATAGTACTTAACTGTTCTGCAGAATTCTCTGTAAGATTGTACAAAGGGATTAAATAAGTACAGTGATAATTATTCCTACACAACTTTAAATATCTTGACCTTATTCACCAGAGCTCAGTTATATTCAGAGATACTAATTTAAGTAAGTCACAATTAATGCACCTTACCTTTTTCATACTGTCTTCTGACCAGGTTTCCATCCATAAAACCTGACATTTTTTATACAGTGCTGGATTACTTTCACAGTTTATCGTGAAATTTAAATTGGTAGAATCCATGATCAAGACAACATGTAGATTTTGTTGGATCCCTAAGAAAATGTAACAACTTTTAGTACATAACAATCTGACTATGTGACGATAGATTTATTGTGAATGCAATATAATTTGCATTCTTTCAAATACTTAGCACAAGGCAATTTCTAAAAAAAAAGAGCCTTTAACATTAATCACACTAGGACAGGAATTGTTGTAAGTAGAACCTTATTTAGTACCATGAATTCTCATTAAGTATACTACAGTGCATTTTTTTAATCCTGAAGAGCTGACAGTATTAAAGTAGAAAGCACTGGTTCTCATTCCAGTTCAGGTAGACCAATAGAACCCATCAGAAGTACTTCCATGGCTGGATGCTATAACTGTATTCTTTCAGTCATATTCCTTATTTCTAAACTATTTAATCTTCTCATTGGGCCAAGGAAGAAACACAAATAATTAAGAAATCTATCTGTAAATTTGCTTATAATTACTCTGAATCCAAAGTGATTTCTTGGTATAACTGACACACGGAAGAAATCTCTGTTACTACATATATATATAAAAGCTATACAAACCAGAAAATAATGGGAACAAAAACATTCTTCCTTCTAACTATTTTCAACAGCAGATTTCATAACATTTGTAGAATATTCATCAATACAAAATTTCAGACAGAAAAATAAATTTTAAGCTGAGGATTCTGTGCCCTCAAACATCACAAATATTATTCCTGACTACAATTTAATAATGAATTAAAAGTTAGACTGCACACAATAAAAAAAACTATGTTAGAAATGATTTGTCCATTATTATACTACTTCTTAAACTTCATATTAAATTATAACTCTGTTGACATACGGCGTGTGAAATAGTTGAAAATCGGTCCTGTAAATCCATCTTGTGAAGCTTGATCTTTCAGAGGAGATAGCAATGGTTCTAATTCTTCTATTTTATACAGCCCAGGAACTTCTCCTATTTCAAGAATGAATTTAAGTCAGATAAAATACACTGTAATTCTTTAAATTGCTTTCAAGGCTTCCCTTTAATCCTCTGTATAGAGAATTCAAATTTCATAGTATTCACCTCTATACTTTCTTGAATATTATCCCACATACTTAATCATTGTTTTCATGATATCATGAAAACAAAAAAACAAATTCCAGTGATTCTATTTAACAGTCTACTTTGTTAATATTGCCGGAATGTGTTTGAAAAAAGCCCTTTCAAACCTACCCAAAGACAGCGACCCTGTACTGCATACAAAACAAATGAAACCAAACAGTCATACACCAGGACACAGGAACATGAAAGTGAGTAGCTGTCTAGATCCTTAGACATAAAGTTTTAACACAGGATGATGAAAATCTGATAAAGTAGATGTGGGGTAGCACCTGAGAGACAGGAAAATCTGGTGCTCCTATTAATCAGCTCTAAAACTACAGCAGTTCCAAAAAAATAATTTAGCAACTTTGACTCAGTCCTTCAATGATCCTCCCTCTGATCCAGAAACAAAGCTGGACAGTAAAATAAAGTCACTTTTGTTCTTTGTTTTGTCATTTATCATCTTACTACTTTCAGTAAAGTGAGCTTTGCTGGTGACTATTTAATTAAAGGTCTCAGTCTATACAGTCTAGTAAAGTATTGGAAACCTCTCAATTTTAAGTTTTATTATAAAAGGGAAGCTGTAGAGTAGAATGCATTTTCATTTTGCTATTACACTGTTTTAAGAACTCCTTTGCAATGAATTAGAGGAACTGAAAGTACCTACACTACAGGGTAAATTAAAGAACAACCAAGTGAACATTGAGTCAGATTCTTACATATAAGTACTCTAATTAAAACTAGAATTTATACATACTACTACTCTAATTAAAGGTAGCATAGAAAGCTAACTAAACCTTCTGATAGACACATGAACTTAGAAAACATCATGTAATTCTACCTCATTGAGCGAAGTCTACGTGGCCAAAGTCATAATCTCTTTGGACTTGACTCACCTGAGGACAGTAAACTGTTGACCATCTCCAGGAAAGCAGGATGAACAAACTGGTAGTCTTCAAGCAGCAACACCACCTGCTGTGCTTCAATGCCTGCAAGCTCCATCACCTAGAAGCAGGGAAGACATTAAAATCTCAGTGTATTGTCCATGAGAGAATTATAATCATACAATGAACTGAGTTGGAATGGATCAACAAGGATCATAATCTTTCCTTGACTATATATTATATACATATTTTCTCCACAGTATCTACACAATCATATATTTACAAATGATTTACAGGTGATTCAGATATATTATAACAAACATAAAGAACATTTTATGTAGACACACATCTTAGTAATGAAAA
Source organism: Anthoscopus minutus (assembly GCA_013399455.1). Classification (NCBI taxonomy): domain Eukaryota; kingdom Metazoa; phylum Chordata; class Aves; order Passeriformes; family Paridae; genus Anthoscopus; species Anthoscopus minutus. The sequence continues at coordinate 8,057 of VWYI01025406.1, read as the reverse complement.
TTAATTAAAACAGGCTCTTTCATAGAGTGTATTTATGTATATGACAATGACAGAACTGTATCACTCTTTTGAGTAGGCACAGATCTAGAATTTTCTTTAGCATTGCTGAAGGTAAGGAGAAACTGTTGATTCAAGGTTTGCCTCTGGTTTTAAATCATATATATGCTTTCATCAATCACTAAAATTTTATTTGATTCAACTACTATTAATTGGCAGATCATAGTATAGACAGAAAATAGAAGTATATACCAACATGGAAATATATATATGGAAAAGCCTTTCCAACATGCACATAAACTTCATATTTATAAGTTCCACAACAATCAAAAAGAGCTCTAGTATTCAAAAAGGTGGAATTTCAGTTAGTGACCGAAAAGAACAGTAAACACATCTAGTGAGAACTTCTAAAAAATCACTTGTTTCATTTAGATTGTCATTTTTCTTCACTTAAAATATCTCTTCCCGCAACCTTTTGTGTCCTTCAAAATTCCCATTTTTTTTTTCTTTAACATACACCCACAACATCATAAAATAGAAGGAACTGAGTGACTTACATGTTTAAGATCACTTTTGAACTGCTTCAGCTGATAACCTCTGGAAATTTTGGGAGTAATCAGAACAGCTCCATGCATATGACTAACTAAAGAAGTAACTGTCCGACGACCTACACCACTGCGTCCTGCCAAAAGAAGTGATCCTCCAGGAAAACTCAGCACTCTGTCCACTTTGGACATGTAACTGAGGACTTCGTGAAACAGTAAAATATTTATCTCTCTTCTGTCCCGTCCATAATGAATTATACCCTATTTAAAAAAAAGATTAAAAAAAAAAATCTCATCACTAATACTAAATAAAAGCAGTGAGATACGAAAACATCCAACATTTAAACGTTTAGAGAATAAGAGCTTAAAAGCTTAAGAGACCACACTGGTATTCATTCAGAAAAAATTATTTTTGTGACAGAATTTAGATACCTCACATACCCTTTATGAGTTAAAAATGTATCAATAATGATCATATTACACTACACCCAGCACCAGAACACCCTAGAAATCCTTGATATATTAAAATACGAATCTACCACTGAACTAATTAAAATTGAATAATGGACCAGAACAAAGTCTTAGCTGTGTCTCTGACTACATATTAATTAATAACTCATGAGAGTGTTTTAGGCACCTAATTGCTACATAATTGCAGATTATAAAAGTTCCTAGTGAAACACACACAACAACAGATCCTATGATTTAATTATGACCTTGTTATAATTACCAAAACCTCATCTTTGAAGTCCAATGTTACTGTGCAGCCAGAAAAAAAAACCAAAACAAACAAATGCCTTGCTTACTGACACTATTGAATTTGATCATTTCCCATATAGTGAATTGGTCACAAGCTGGCACTTAAGGAGAGGGGCATTAGATTCCCATCTGCAAATGCAGTCTGTCAAACACTGACTAAGGGTGACATTTCAAAGCTCTCATTCTAAAAGTCAGATAGCCTAGAAGAGTTAAAAAGTTTGCAGTTCCTCATCAAGGTCCCTTTCTGTACTTTAATGTTTAAAAGCTTGCCAAATCTCCATTTGTACCTCTTCAAACAAAAATTATATTACCATATTGCAAATTCAAAAAGAAATCATTTAAATAAAACACTTAGGTACTCAAACAATACACAAATATACACGGACATAAATGTTTCTCAAAATGTTGGTTCATCAAACTGTCATAAATCAGCAGCAAATGCAACTGATGACCTTTCATTAACATATCCTTGCTACATGAGACTTCCTACTGCCTGTCACAAGTCTTTCAATTGCTTCACCAAATGCAAAAGGTGATTCTATGAACAAGAGGCAGCTCCCACCATAAACCTGGTTGCTCGCATGTTACTCCTCATCAAAACTGTCTAGAATCATTGCTGTGAACACTTGCTGTGTATATTCTTTAATTGTGTCTCACTTTTTGAATAACATCTTTCAGGTCTGTTGAGTTTAGTCTGCCAAGTGGCCTCCCATGTGGTGGTAGTGCCTGGCCTGGTGTGACGAATGCTTCCTGACAAGCTCCCCAAGTTACATAAAAGGTATCTGTGAAAAAACAAAAAAGGAAACATTTGAAACTTTAGGTGTTCAACTCACATGCTCTCTAACTTGACTAGGCACTTCCTAAACAAATATTTCAAGTTTGTGTGGTTTGCCTCAAATGGCTTACCTGCCATATTGTCCAGAACATCTGAGCCCCAATCACCCTGAAACACTTTGGTCAAAATGTTATCAAATACTTGAAGTTCTTTCACACCAACAATTCTGTCACGGAACAAGCGACGTGCTTCATAAGCAAGAACCTCCAATACAAAGTCTGCAGTTTGTATCAATGAACCTACAAAATTTAAGAAGATAATTAATTTTACATATTTATAATAAATTTTCAAATTTCCACTTTAAAATATGAAATTGAAAATGAACAAGAGAAATTACATACCAGCAGGAGAGCATCAGTAAGGAAGAAATAAAGAAAAAAGTAAAGATTATGAAGCACTTTTTAATAATTTCTTTATAGATCATTACAAGATAAAATGAAATATATTCTATTAAAGCAAGTTCTCTCAATTAAAACAAGTTCCAGCTTCTAACAAAAATGAACAAGGTCTTGCACACAAAGGTAAAATTAAAAGCCAGTTTTCCAGGCAATGAAACCAAGAAAATCCAGAAGACATTTTTAAATGGGAAGAGAAAGACTGATAACAAATACTAAAATAAGAATAAATACCCAAAATAGTCTGTATTAGAAAATGCCACTAGAGACTACATATCTTAAATATTCCTCACAAAAGTAAAAAGGAAGGTGAGTAAATAACAAGCCTTTTTGTTCAACACTGGAAAAGCACATGCATATGTCAACATTAGACACAACTACGAAGTCCCTCAATGAGCTGACATTACCCATTCATTGATTGTCAATGTAGCTTTTCTGAGATCATTCGAGCTGCATTTACCATCTCATGATCCCAGAAAATAAGTGGAAAGGGAGCACAGCATTCTTACCACTTTTATCCTCTTCAAGCAGCCCTCTATGCAACCTTCTAATCAATATAAGAGCTAAAACATAACGAGTAATTTCCCCTCATGTGGTAATAATACCAATTTTAGAGACAAAAAACAAGATTAGAAAGCAGCCTATGAAGTATGTGTATAAACCAGGTTTATACAACCAGGTGTAGCAGGCAAGGCAGTATCAAGCATACCAAGCATGAGAGGCAAGGCTCTGGGAATCCAGAAAGCAACACATACGCACAAAAAGCCCCCAACACATAACACAAAATACCACAGAACAAAACAGTGAAGAGTAGGGGGCACAGTTCAAATTCCCATAGTAAGAATGCATTCCCAACCTATTAACTGCCCTTAGACCATAAATACCTCCCACACATATTTTAAAATATAACTGAATTTTTTTAAACTTGTTTACTCTTATGTTATAGAGTAAATTTAGAGTAATTTTTCTCCTCTGTTGATTTACAGACAGCTCACAGTTTAGAAATGTGGAGCCAACAGTAAGATTGACATCAACAACAATCTAGGCTGTTTTAGAACTACTTTCTTAATGAAAACCAAGTAAGTGACTTACCACCTTCCAAATTGTATCTGAATAAACCAAGAACCCACTGAGTAAGAATGCATGGTGTAAAAAGGTAATGACTGTGATCATCAACTGTGAATTTTGCTCGCACCTAAAAATGGGAGTTAAGGAAAGGAAAAAAAAGTGGTCTTGTAAAATGTAAAGCACTTTTTCTAAGGTACTAGAAGATTAGTTTTCTAGTTGGTAAAGACTTAGATATTTTATGAATGCACTCCTTGTCTAAATCTTGTTTTCTGATCATGAAAGATCTTCTCAGAACATTTTTTCTGTACCATTTTTGATGGAAACAAGTGCACATCTAACCTAGGACTGTGAGTGCAGTATTATGAGACAAAATACACAATTTTTTAAAACAATACCAATATTAATATGGTACCAATACGAAACACAAAGGCAATACTGAAATGTAACAAAACCTACCTAAATTATTAACATTTTCTCACTAAAACTTACCTAAGTTAGTAATGCTTTCCCACTGCAAAATACTTCATACTTATGGTTCTCCCAGAGAGGATATTTGATTTTAAAACTACATCTTTAATTCAAGAACAACTGCTTTCATCAGTTGTTTGATTACAGTGTAATGAGATTTAAATTCATATTTCTTGGAATACATCAATAATGTCATATGAAACTCCTGGTAACATGTGCATTCCAGCCAGCAACTAAACCCACATTGTAGTCAAAAGGATCAAGTCTGCACCATGCTTCTGCCTGGATGGAGACATTCATACATTCTACAACAAGCACCACACAGCACCTACCCTAGAAAGGCTATGTACTGATAAAGAAAAGCAAGTAGTTAAATGTTTTGCTAGATAAAGTTCATAAAATTTCAAGTGGGAGTCTAAAGTGAACTTGTGTCCAATTCTAAACACCTGCTTTTAACAGCGTACAATTTTAACAGGTAGTCCTTGATGTTTGTAAAGAACTCCACCCTCACATCCCTTTCTGTGTTCATAACAGCATCTTAACAACTGGGCACATGATAATCTGTTGCACTGTCTCCTCATCTATTTAGTAGGAAAACACTACTATCTACATTTTATAAATAAGGAACTGAAAGTATTAACTGAAAATGTTAAGATACGTGTCAAAATCCTAAAACAAATCTGTGGGAAAGCAAGAGCAATTACTGCTTATTCTGCTTGATTCTAATATCTAGGATTCTCTGAAAATAAGAAGTTCCAAAATTGATATCAACTTTATTAAAAAGATATAAACTTAGATTTTAATAGTGATAAACCTTTTTACTCACTTGTTAACATCAAAAGCTAATTATTTGTAACAAAATATCTGAATTCTCCATCTCCTTGAAGAAAGAAAAAAGGTTTTACATACCTGTTCATAGATCTGAACCATAGATCCTGCTAGCTGATGTATTTTTGGTAAAGAACCCCAAACAGGGTGATTCTTCAGGTTTTTCTGTAGTACAGGTTCCAGGTAGGCACTATAAATAGTTTGCAGTTGTTCTCTTTCTGGATAGCTAAAAAGGGCAAAAAACTAATCATTATAGACTTTTTCTATTTAATTAAAATGGAGTTAAACTTATATACACAATTACTGAGAAATTTCATTGAATAGCATTTACATCCAGCAGCTAAGTAAAATTATCATTCTATTGCATTAGGCAACTCTCAGAAATTTTCTGAGTACAATCTGTTGGTATGGTCAAACTTAAAAATAAATAAATAAACTTCAATTTCTCTAACTTTTTAACCAAATAGCACCTTAACATAAAGATGCAGAAAGCATTTACTGCAAGCAAAATTATCCAACAGGAAACATATTTCAAACTTTACTACCAACAGGCAGCTGTAGATTCCTCTTAGCTGAACTCTGGCGCCAAGAGGCACCAAATAGCTCCAAATCTGACAATCACGAACTGTGAGAAAAGATGGAAGACTAAAACAGCCACATCTTTGTAAAGACTAAGTTGACAAGAGGTCCTTATATAGAGAGGCTGAATCTGAGTTCTGAGAGTTAAACTAATTTACATATACTTACTCAATTGCACAGAGACGAACAATAGAAGTAAATCTGGAGGTAAGTTTATGTCTTCCTAATGTTCCTCCAGCTGACATGGAAGCCACAATTTGGATGTTTTCTAAACCAACCCATTCCAGATTTTCATCATAAAATCCTTGATATGTAAGAACCTTTAATAATTAAATAAATGCTTCATTAAAGGAAAGTCAACAGCGTATAATACAAAATAAAATACAATAAAATAGTGAGAAGTATACCATTATTTCTGCTTTCTTAATTGCCTGAGGTGTCTTACTCCTCAAAATTTTGTCATCTCCAGATTTTCAGGACTCCATTGCCCCGATCATTAATGAAGATGTTAAACCAGATCATGGCTTCCAAGTAGACTCGGTACCACTGATAAACACTCTCTGGGCCTGGCTCTGCAGCCAGCTTTCACTCCACCTCACTATCTGCTCATGCAGCCTGGATCAACAACTCTTCTTGTGAGGATCTTTTGGGAGACAGCATCAATGGTCTTAGCGAAGTCCAGGTAGACTATACTGATTCTCTTCTCGTCAAGCATGATTTGCCCCTGGTGAATCCATGCTGACTGCTTCTCGCAGTCTTCTTGTCATTCATATGTCTACTGCATGCATATGTCATATGTAACTCACTGAGATAAGCACTGTCTTTATTTACTTATAAATATCAGCCAAATAAAAATTGTATCTTACTTCTGGCTGACACCTACATAGTCTATTAAAGTACAAACAAAACTAATGCCAACACAGGATACATGATTTTAACACTGAAATTATTCAGTGTACGTATTTACTACATACACTAAATTATATCCAATATACTTGAGTCTCTTTATAAACAACAGACATAAGTGTTCACCTGCTGCAGAAAAGCCACAAGAGTGCTTGTTCCCCATTTATCAGGTTTGGGTAGATTGATGTCTTTTAAGTACAAAACAAGCCTTTCACAGTCCTTTGGTCTGTACACTCGTCCAGTGTTTGTGCTGATTACAATGCAAGTTTGACTCAATTTCTGTATGAGATGTTGAGAAGTAGTCTGTGCACTGCAGTGAACAGTAGCAATCTGAGTGGAGCGGAGCTGAGAAAACGCATAGTGAAGCAGCATCCTAGAAAACCAAACGTGTACATACATATAGGCATAAATAAATGAAAATGCTGTGTATCCAAAGATATTTTATAGCTTTTGAATAAAAATGCATATGCTACATCCTATATTAATGGAATAAGTGAAGCATGAGGTTTGCTGAATTTAACATTCTAGCCTTTCAAACGGTAACATTTTCCATGCACAAAATTCAGTGAAAGTGTAGATCATACAGGTACACAAAACAAACAGCTAACTTAATCACTTGACTATCCAAACCATCTAAATAAGGAATCTAACAAAGGCAACAAGATGTGCTAAACTGAGTTGCCTGCACAAGGCCTCTAGAGCCTCTTGAAATGAGACTGGATCTCAACTGCCTCTAAGCTGTTACTCCATGACAGCAGGTTTTCCAAAGATCCTATTTCACATCTAAAAGCCACATTCAGATGTCTTAGATGCATAGTGACAGTCTGAAATGCCCCTGTAGAACTTCAAAAGAATTTACTTATTTGCCACTACATCAGGTTTGCTTTATTAATGACTTAAGCAAGTAATATTCTATCAGAAAGTCATATGATCAAAGCATTATAAAAAAAAATTACAAATTCTGTCAGACAACTAGAATTACATTCTACTTAAAGTAGGAACTCTTTTTTACCCCTTTCCACATCCTTCAGGACCCACAAGAAGAAAAGGCTGCTTAGTATTAATATCTAGCCATGGTCTAAAGTAATCTAAACCTCTCTGCATGTCAGGGGTTTGGATGACGGGAAGTGTTTGGTGATTACTGAAGTCATCAGCTGTTAGATTTTCTGGTTTTTTCAACTGATACAGCATTATCTCTCCAGTGTCAGTGTCATAATATGTGTCCAGGGGCTTCCTCGGATCAGGAGGAGACTCTTGTGCCCAATTAAAGATCTTTAAAAAAAATTAAAAAAAAGCTTCAGTTAAATCCCTAGTCCTAACAACAAGATCTACCATTTCAAG
>VWYI01025400.1:26376-71337 GCA_013399455.1 Anthoscopus minutus | reverse complement strand
AAGTGTGTTGAATAAAAAACAGCTAAATCAGGGTGTTTTTCCACAGTGTTTCTGGCTCTCAGGCTCTGGATGTCAAACATGATGAGTTGAGGCAGTTTCTGATCACAAAAAGCAAGTGGCACACTGTGTTAAAGAAAGCATCAAGCACGGTTGCCTTTAGACATTGTTGACTTGCCTAAAGATTTTCCCCTCAAGACCACTGGGCTGATAAACTCCAGCATTTCTCAATCCTCCTGGAATGAGGCAGTAAGAGAGGAATGATGCTGTGATGAATAAGACACTCTTATATATTCTATTACAATAACTTTTTAAGCTGTCCCAGAGGTTAGAACCCCCATTCCTTCTACAGGAGAGCAAAAAGAAGCCAACATCTAAATAGTCTATTCATTTTCCTACTGTTTATCTTTTTTTTGAGGGAATGAGGAATGAGTGATTAGAGGAAGCAAGGGATGAAATGTGTTTTGCACAATGCACAGATTTAAACTTGATGGAAAGCAATGAACTGTGATGTGTCTTTACCAAGACATAAAGTCTACTTAGAAAATATGGAACAAATTAGAAATAAACAACTCAAATTTGTGATAAGCCTTTTAATATTCCCAATGATTATTAACATATGTCAAGATAAAAATCTCAGGCTTGGGAATCGGCCAAGGTACTAAGAAAAACAATACTAGAAATGTTTAGTTGGAGTAAGAATTAGGCAGAAACCAGTCAATGCCCTTCAGGATTCCAATCCTCAGTGTAAATATTTATCTTCTACAAAAACCTGAGCTGGGGTGTTAAGAGTATTTTCCAGTTCAGAGGCCTGTAAGCAGAGCACAAGTTATTTCCCATTTTATTAACCTTTCATGTTCCATAAAACAGGATGGCTGCACTAAAATTGCCCTTGGAAATGGTCCCTAAGATGTGCTAAGTCCTGCATGTTCTCCCAAATGATTCTCAAGGCCAGTCTATCAATTTAACACCATCCAACAGCAGAGTCCAGGAGTATTTCATTGAATTGTTTAATTTCTTATTATAGAGTTAACCTGAAGATCCCTGTGTAGTTGCCAACTTAAGATATATAAAAGTTTCATTCAAACCACATGAGAAAAAAAACAAAGCAGTCTTCAAAGGCGTGAATTGAGGATCACATTAAGTCAAATAAAGCTGTCCTCCAGCACATCTTCCCATCTCACAAGCTGCAAAAGTATTCTGAAGTAGAATAGCTTAAAGCTTATCTTATTCTAGGCGGGTTTACTAAAAAGGATAATTTTTGTAAGCTAATATTTATGGACATTCAATTTTTGAATAATTAATTATTGGTTTTTATACATTGTGATTTAAAGTTAATGCCATATTTATCACTCGAAACTTACAACTAAATTTGTGAAACAAGTGTGTAGTACCATCTTATTAGATTTAATTTAACTGCATATGGAAATCATCTGCAGAGTGGTTGGGGTTTGCAGCACGTAGAGGACATAATGTTAGGCTTTCTGTGTGATGCATATCTCTTTTTTTCACTAGCTATAGTAATTAGAGGTGTTTCTTAAAGCTATATCAGGGCAGGAAAACATGGACCCTTTGGGATTTAAATCCAGGTATATTTCTTTAGACAATTAAACAACAAAACTTAAACTCAACCCTACAATTCTTTCAGTTTTAGCAAATATATGAACTTAGCAAAGCTTCTTCTCAATACTTTCTATTTTCAAATCTCATATATATCACTCCTTTCTTTCTGAGATGACAGTGTCATTTTGGTAGTCCACTGATGATGAAAGAAAAGTATTTCATGTTAAAATGTGATCATAAATAACCAGAATGACGTTATACAAAATGTAAAGATTAGCTGCTGCTATTCTGAGCTAGGCTTAGAGATGTGACATTTCCCTGTAGAGCAGCATAAAAAGTCAGCTCTGAAAATCCACCACAGTTTTTTGCCAACCTCTTATTGTAGTAGCATTAAATACCTTGAAACATCAAAGAACTCAAAATCCAGCAGCAGCTTATATTTGACGTCAATCTTTGAAATACCTTTAGAACTCCTTGCAAATTTATAGTTAATTTTTTCTTCTCAGTTAGATGGCAGGGATAAAAGTCTTTTACATGGTATGGGCTCTGTCTTTTTTCATAAAAGAAGGACAAAGGAAACTGAAAAATTTTGAAAAAAAAATTTTGAAAAAATTGTTTAAAATACTCTTTCCTGACAGGCCTTTTTTTGTTGCCATTAATTCAGGGAATTAATGGTCACGAGATAAAAGATCATCCTATCAATAGAAAAAAGTTTATGAAGCTGGCTACAGCAGCCAGAGGGCAAGTAAATCACTGCCAAATTGCGTACAGGCTTTGGAAGTTTTTATCAAGCCACAGTCACTTTTAGCTTTCAGGAAGGAAAGCTCCCTAGAGTACAGACAACATATAAGGCCCCTTGCAAAGTGCTTTGCTTTTTTCCCCCTGAAGAATTTACCATTCATCACTGCTGCTGACTAAAACTGTGACCAAGATGAGTCATTAAACAATGCCTGAACCCCCTCTTAGTCATTCCCACCCACTCCAGGATGCTCCTTTATTTTAGTTTGGTTTTTGAATTATACTTCAAAAAATTCCTCTATCCCAGCACCTTTAGATGTCTCTCAACATTGTAAAATTCATCTATTTGCTGGCATAATAAATTTCTTTGCTGGGTGTTATTATCTCTGGTTGGAACATCTCAGACCTCACAAATATATTTTCTCTTTCAGCTTACTGACTATGTATATATATTTCCACCGTTTTCAGTAACGCTGTAGCTTAATTAGTCACCTCTGGTGCAAGCTACAGTATCAGCTGCCTTGAAATCTGCTTAAAACTCTGCTTCAGTGCAATGCACACAAAATCTCTGGCAGTGTTGAGCTTGTCCATGTGCTGACACACATGTGCCTCTCAGGCAAGTGACACAATGCTTCAACATGTTCCCTGCTTCAGCTAGCAAACAGCTTCATTCATATTCAAATGAATATGAATTTATATATACATACATATCAACAGTGCATATATATGTATGCATGTATAAGGCCTGCTGTGCACAGCTTTTGTTATGCACACACACCTCACCGGAAATCATTTCACTTCAGTTTTTAGCTGTAGGTATCCAGCAGTGAGACTTTACATGTATCAACTGTGATTGTAAACTCTTATCCCAAAATAGAGGCACAGAGTATTGGAGGGGATGACAAATAACATGTTTTCCATTATTTTTTATAAGATTAAAGTTGCAAATAACTGCATGTCCCAACAGTATAACTATATTATTTTTATGCTACAGATTTGAATGTTCTCTTTGGGAGTACTTTGGGCTGTTATATAGAGTTTTGCTGAAAGATGCTCATTCTTGAGAAAGACATCCTTACCCAGAGTTTAGAGTTAACCTTGTGCTAATTTTCTCATTTAATTTGAAAACACTTAAGGAAAGGGGAACACATTTATTTCATATCAATACCTGCCAATACTTTGTCTCCTGTCTGACTCCATTGTCTAAATAATAAAGATATGCTTAAAGGGAAAATAATTTGGTGACAGTTTATATCCACTGACCATAGAAATAATATGACAAATGCTATTTTGCTCAAGTTTATTCTAAGAGTGTCACTGTACATAGGGCAAAAACATAATCTCTTTTTCTAGCAAGAAAATCAAATTGTTTCAGAGATCTTCAATGGCACTTAAGGTGGTTACATGGCAGGAGCAGCCTGCCAGGATGGCAATACAATCTCAACTCTTATCTTGTCAGGTTTTATTTTTGCCTCTTCTTTCTTTCTGAAACTACAGCTTGAATACACAGCAAGGCTGGATTTTCTGTGGCGTGTTCAAGCAAAAGAAGAAATCAATGAAATGAAGGAGCTAAGGGAGCACAATGAAAACATGCTACGGAATATTTTACCCAGTCACGTTGCCCGTCACTTCCTGGAGAAGGACCGAGATAATGAAGTATGTGTTGGTTTTCTGAAATTTTTATCTAATTAGGAAAAGAAAAGTAGATTTTGTAGGAAATTGTTGAAACCTATTTCTCAATAGGATTCATTGCACAAATACCGCCAATATTTGGTATCTGATAAACATTGAAAAATCACCATGTTTTGAAGCAAAGGTTCTAGGACCACATCTGGAGTGGTTTCCATGGTCAGGCTCACAAGTAGGAAACACATGGGCCACATATAGAGAAATTCTAGCATTGATTCAGCAAGATGCTAATGGGATACACAACAAATAATTCACCAAGATGGTTATGGGACTGGGGTATACAAGGTGTGAGGAAAGGCTGAGAGACCTGAGACCATGCAACTCTAAGAAGAAAAGACTGAAAGAACATCTCTTTGTCATCTTCAAGTACTAAATGAGTGTTAATAAAGAAGGCATTATTAGAGGCCTGGAACATCTCAATTATAAGGAGAGACTTAGGAAGGGAAGACTGAGAAGGGATCTCATTAATGCATTTAAATATCTCCAAGGCAGGTACCAAGAGGATGGTGCCAGGCTCTTTTCAGTGGTGCCCAGGGACAGGACAGGGACCAATGGTCATAAATTAAAACAGAAAATGTTCCACCTCAACATGAGGAAGAACTGCTTTACATAGAGGGTGGCAGAGCCATAGAAGAGGCTTCTCACAGAGGTCATGGAGTCTTCCCTCTCTGGAGACATCTGGATGCATTCCTGTGTAACCTGCTCTAGGTGACCCTTTCTGGACAGGAGGGTTGGCCTGGATGAACTCCAAGTCCCTTCCAACCCCAGCAGTTCTCTGATTCTGTGGTTTTGTGATTCTGTGAAGGCAGAGCAGGGCTCAACCCTCAAATCAAAAGGGCTGTGAAAGACTTGATCTAATTGCTCCTGCTTTGAAAGCAAACTGCATTAAATGAGATTCACTAGTCTGTTCCAATCTATGAATCTACCAAAATCTAGTATTTCAGTCCATGAAAATCTACTATTCATAAAAAGGAAACATGAATTTAACAGAATGTCTGTGCAAGTTTATGATAGCCCAGTGTTGCAGAAGTATTATTAGAGCCCTGACAGCGGTTATGGAAGGAACAAGCTGCAACAGACCTGAGGGTCTCATATCTTCAGACACAAAGGAGCATTTTTGCCATTTCATATTGGCCCTGAATTGCCTGATTGTGACAAATAACAAAACATCCATTTCAGAGATGTAATTTGTGGCTTTATTCCTAAGAAATGTTTGCAGTACACAAAGAAAAGCATGATAATAGAGTCTCTGAATATTCCTAAAATGAAATTTGAAGATGGATAAAGGAAAGTCCAGAATTTGTTTCTGAAAACAGCAGTGAGTCACTTTCTCCTTATTTGAAACAAAATAAATGCATATTATGATATTATATCTATTAAAGTACCCTATGATGAAATTGGAATTTTTTCATATAAGGTTGGAATTATCTTTTATAATGGGAAGGAATGTTGCAGAGGTCACCTTGCCAGCACTGTCATATCTACTGATTGAGCAGCAAAAAGGAATTAAGGCTACAATTTTCTGTTGTACATTTTGGAAACAGATGTAGCCAGACTAATTAGACTGCACAATGAGAAATCATTGTGTTCTGATTTTAAGTATCACCTAGGGAAGTATGATACAATGAGAGGCTATAAGAAAAGGCACTTTAGAAATCACTCTTGAGAAATTTTACACTCTGCGGGTATGAAAGTGCCATAGAAGCCCTGTTATGCACAGGAGAAAATGTGAGATTGAAAGCAACCAGGTTAAAATGTTTCATTGCAAGTGGAGCAGACCTTGATACTAGCCAAGAGTGTGTTCTGGCATATCTGTGTTATGGATTTTCAGGGAATAGGATTCTCATCTTACACTTTCAGTCACGTATGGTCACATGCATAATAATCTTCAGAAGCAAGCAGATGCCCCATGGATCTCTGCTAATGCTTCAATAATTTGCCACTGAATTAAATTCCACCACCCCTGCTTTTTGTAAGGCAATTTCCAGAGTAACTATACTTGGGAATGATTTATGCATGAGCTGGCAGACAGTAAGATCTACCAGATTTCAGTGCAATCAATCCTGCAGTTCACGTCTGGCCATTAAGTTAATTTCTCTGCTGTCAAAAAAATGAATTCCCAAATGTGTACTGTAGCATTTTCTTATGGGTGTATTATTTCTGTTCTTATGCTTCTTACCAAAAATTAGAAAAATGGAGCAGCTGAAGGCTCAGGCAGTTGTTTTCTGTCTTCATGATCCAAGGCAAGAATACAGCTCAGTTTATTCACACTTCTCCTAGTACACATTGTCAAATCTTTCATAAGCATTCACCAATTAATGTGTGTGTCACCTTTTTCTGTACCCATGAAAGGGAATAAGAATGTTCTTAGAGTATGGCTTCCACGACCCAGAAGATGCTTTTCAGTGAAAGAAAGGGTAAGGGCAGGAAGGGAATCAATCATGTTTTCTCAATTAAAGCTTTGCAGTGGCTTTGGAAACCAGAAGAATTTCCCCACTTTAAGAACTATTGTAAAAGAGCCTGGATAAGTAGAAGCATTAGCATCATATCAAAGAGCAGAGCAGAGGTTCAGGATGCTTTTCTAGGGGGAAGCAGGATGAAGGAAGAAGGGCCTGAATTGTTCATGTCAAGTGTCTGGCAACCAGCAATAAATCTTTTCATCATGAAACCAAAGCATTAAAATTTCTTAAAGCCACTTACAAGAACTTTGAGAAAATAGTACTTCAGAAAGGTTCATAAACAGATATGGAAGTGTCCACCATTAGGTAAAACTACAGAGGTTGAAGCCAGGAAAAAAAAATCAAAGGAGAATACATATGATGGTGGTATATTAGCCAAAATAAAAGCACACTAGGACTTGTGTTAGTAGTCCTTGGATTTTAGAGCCGAATTTTTTTTTTTCCTAAAAATTTGATTTAGTTCAGACAAGAACTGTCCACTTTTTCACACGTGTAATGGCACCAGCCCCTCCATAAATAAATCTGTCATTCAGCACCAGAGTGAATTATATGAATAAAGTAAGTGGGAGCTTATTCCACTTTATCCTAATAGCCTTCTGTGATTGATCCCTTATAAGCTTCTTTCTGTCCTCCCCAGTAACTCTATTGTCACTTCCACTTCTGTTTCTCCCTCCTTTCAAGCCCTAAGAGCAGGAACATCTCCCAGAGCCAGGCAAGCAAAGAGCTCCACAACCACCTTAGGAGAACCAGAGTTTACCAGAGAGTAAGAGTTTTCTGAAAACTTGTCAATAAACAAACTTGTAAAGAGCTGCAGTAGTGCAAAGTACAAATTATCCACCACAAAATGTAATAACTGGAATTTGTACTTGGCAATGAATCCTTCATGTCTTCAAGTCATTCCCCATATAAATCAAAAGCAAAATTTGTATTTCACTTTTGCTGATGATCAGCTCCTTGACCTGAGAAGCAGAATAAGCAGTCATTCGAAGAGAGGGAAAACTCTGCATATTATCTGCAATAAAAACATTAAAAGCCTCCTCCTGTTGAACCTGGCCAAGCTTTAATATACTAATGCCAACACCAGATGTTAAGGTATTATACATGGAAAAATTAAGAAAACTATTTTAATTGCTGCCAATTACATTTTCTCCCTTACGCTGTCACTTCATTTTTCCTCATTGTTTTTTTAGGAATTATACTCTCAGTCCTATGATGCTGTTGGTGTGATGTTTGCTTCTATTCCTGGATTTGCCGACTTTTATTCACAGACTGAGATGAATAACCAAGGAGTGGAATGTCTGCGCTTGCTGAATGAAATCATTGCAGACTTTGACGAGGTAATACCAGCAACTAGAGGAAACCTGATAGTCTTTAAACTATGAGTTTCCAAATGGCTAATATGTCATCCTAAATTATCAAATAATTCTCTATTTTTTTTTTCTCATACTACAATTATCTGGTTTGCTTTTTTGCCCTTCATCCTGCCAAAAATTGGTCTGAATGATCTAATGAGATAGAGACTGAAAGCAATACTCAAGTATAAACATCCATAAAAAAGTACAAATCTGCACCAGAGTATCTGAAAGTAGAAAATACTTCATTTCTGTAGAAGAAATAAGTATTAACATTATCTGCAACTCTTATGGAAAATAGTGGACTAAATACAAATAGGTAAAGTTGTTGCTTGAATGGATTCAATGAATATAAAAGGGTAAAAGAGTGTCCAGTTAAATGTAAAGCACACAGCTCAGAAGCAGATGTTAGGTAGAGAATGAAAGGTGGTGGTGGCATATAAACTGAGGAGACTTGTCTGATTAGGAATTTTATAGAGAGGTAAATGAAGTTCAGCTGCTTGATTCACTGAGGAATACAGAGTTGAATATTTTTTTGGAGTTTTTTGGGGATTTGCTGTTGTTGTGTTTTGGTTTGGTTTTTTTAATGGAAAGGACACAGAAAGGAAAAGTAATTTATTTAGGTATTCTGTCCAGTTAATTTCAGAACAGGAGATGAGGAGAGAACAAGATGAAAAGGAGAAGTCAGATCCCCAGTGTAGCTATTGCTAAGTGGAAGAAAACTTGGTAAGTTTTCTTGGTAAGAGGAAGTCAGGAGAAATTTGCATACTCTGCAAAGTAGTTTATAAGGAAGCTTAGACAAGTGGTATCAGGTCCTACAATGAGCCCAAGAGGAATCAAGAAAAGAGATAAAGCACAGGCCAATGAAGAGCTTTAAAAAGATTCAAAACTAGGAAGAATGAAAAAGTACTGCCAAAATTACCCAGCAGAGAGAATTTATACTGCTGGCAGTTTTCAGGAGTGTGCGGCCTTCCTGAGCTCCTGTACTTCCCAGAGTGGTAAAAATAGAATTGGAACCACCTCTACTTATCAACTATATTGGATCTAGGAACTGGACTGCAATGGTCCAGATAAAAGAGGGAATGAGAAAATATGGTATTATTGGTCTGTGACTCCCATCCTTATGCACCTGCATAAAGAATGTGTGGTTGTTCATAAAGATTGTACAAAGGCTAAGATTACTGAAACTGAAATTGAGAGTTTATCCATATAATTGATGAGATACTAAAACTGCCTGTGAGAAGAATTCACAGGGAATACTTCCCTGTGCATTAAAAGAGAACAAAATTTCTCCCTCACAAGAACTCTGTCACCTGCTAAGCTCCTCTGCTGCAGTCCCCACGGGTATAAATGCCTGCTTCTTACCTCCAGGATCTATCACAGCTGTCAGCATGCTTCTTGATAAATAGTTTTGTTTTTATTTCTAGATCTGATTAAGTTTATTACCACTGAAACTTAAATTAATTCATAGCAATAGTCTTTGCATTAAGGTATTTTGACATGCACATTCATGTAATCTTCACAACAAAATTCCTTTGCTGCTATGGCAATTACTGTAGACAAGATTTTAATCAAAACCCTAATACAATATTACTCCCAAGCCCCTAACACCTTCTCTGTAATTAATAAAAGACCTAATTTGAGACTGTATTATGTCTCAGACATGTTTAGTTGAAGAATAGATATGTTCTTGGTACAGGTTAGCAAATGAAATTATGGGATCCCCTGCTGACTGCTAACCTACTTGCAGCATGGCCATGTCATTAGTTTACTCTGTCTAAGCAATCTGAAAGGTGATATGCCAGACAGAACTGAAAGGAGTAACCTTATCCATGGAAAAGGAACCAGAAATCATTCCAGGTGCAATGTTTCAGGGCTAGTAATGTTTCCATGTAACTACTGACTGACACTATAAAATGTCACTATTCCTTCTTTTTTTCCCCATGTTCCTTGCCAAGATTGCCTGCTGTTCCCATAGAGCTCTGGGAGCAAAATGCAGATGTGTAGCTTGAGAGCAGAGCAGCTCAGCTGTCCATGGGGAAGCTCTGCTGCTCAGCTTCAAGTGAACACCTCTGGAGAGATACCCTAATGTAGAAATCTTAGCACAGGAGAGTAAGATGTAGGCATCTGATGCCATTTGATACATCCTAGGTGATTTGGGACACCCACATGGGGTAGTCAGCTCCTGTACTGCATTGTTAGAAAACCCTTGTTCTGGACCAAGCCACTGGAGGTTTTCTAGGTGAGAGTGCTCTACATCACACTGGACATTGAGTTCCTAAACTCAGATCAGATTCTACACTGTGAATTGTCTCTTTTCCTTACAGAGATAATCATATTAGAGATGATCTGTTACAGGGCCAAAATGATGCTTCTGAATGGAAGCCGTGGTAAAAATACAAATTGACCCAGATTGGAAAATGTGATAGGCACACTGGAAGGAAATATGGATTATTTCTTTTTTTTAGAGGGGTTTCCTTGTTAATGCAACACGGCAAGGTTACAATCTGGATCTGTTACTTTGCTTTCCATGTAATAAATCTATGTTAGAGAGACAAAGCCAGTTACAAAAAAATTGTAAATAAATAGTGAATGTTAGGACAGAACCTTTCACTGGCAACTGCATGGGATGGGTGCCTACAGAAAAGTCAGATTGTGACTGGGTCTTTCCTAGGGAGTGGGAGAATGCGGTCCAAAAGTCAGTTTTGAAGAATAGGTGTTTGTCTTATTGTCAAAATACAGCCTTTACTGAGTTGCTCTTTTTCCTTCATGGTTCACAAATGTTTTGACTTCCAAACTATCCAGTCTCCCAGCCAGCTGAGACAGAACAGGAGGCTCCAGTTTCTGGACTGGCAAAAAGAAACAAAAATGAACTTTTAAAACCTACTTTTACGATTACTTGCTTTTTATATGACTGTAACTCTAAGACACATACAGGGCTAAACTCTCTTTCTTAGAGATGTTAGACCAAAAAATTAATGTTATAACATTTCTGCAGATATTATGAGTCTTGAAGGAATTTTTTTTAAATGTAATATTCTTCCTAGGCTTTTTAATCTGTCATTTTTGTATGGTAATGTTACAGTTGGGATTTGTGTTTTCAGAAGAGATTTCTTCTTCAGAGATTCTTTTATTTTCTTGCATTTTATTTTCCTGCAGTGATTTACATAGTGTGTATCCCAATGGATATGAATATATTCTATTGCCACAAGCAGAGGTTTCAACAGGACACTGGATTCTGCTTGCAGAGTCTTTCATTACTTTGCAGTTGTGTGCCATGTCCTGTAATATTCTTTTTTGTATAGTTTTGTACATGTGATACCAGCATCTGACCTCTACACAATCTTGGCTGTACATGAATTGCAGCATCAACCCATCAATTTCTTTTTAGATACAAACCAGATTCTAGAGTTTTAAAATGTGTCCCTGGACTATCATGGTAAATTAACAGCCTATTTAAAGTGTTTTAACAAATGGCAGCTGGTTTAGGACTGAGTTGGAATCTCTTTTCCCAATATCAAAATCCATCATCCTGTCATACCATGAAGAAAGTAATTAGTAAATAGACATTACTTGAAGAAGGAAAGAAGCTATTGAACAGGCCATATAAAGCAGGGGAAGAATGAAAAAAACCCAAGAGATTTGGAAACAATAATGAATGAGGAAAAACCCCAAAACTCGGGACAATTTTTTCTAAATTGCATCACAACCAATGTTTTTCTCTTTCCTAAAAAGAGTAATTTTAGATATTTATTATAAATTTTAAATTAGTGTGCTGTTTGCTGCTACTTCCAGCAACCATGTGGAAACGAAAATATGAGCTGTTTTCAAGCAAGACCATTTTCTTCCCTTGCTCACACACTTGGTGCTCTCAGACTGCTCACAGAGGCAGAGCCACAAGAAACGACCCTTTTCTTTACGGGAGCAATTGGAAGAGCTGCCCTTGTAAGAGGGCACACAATGGGCTGTTCTGGCAGTGTGAAGAAAAATGAGAAGCAGGTCAAGTCTTTGGACTTTCCTGGCTTGGAAGGGAGCCATTAGCCATATGGCTTTGTATTCCCTCCGTGCAGAGCTGTGCAGCCTCCCTTTAGGGACAGATGGTGCCGTATCTGCACCCCCAGCAAAGCTCCTGCAGCCCCGCACGCCACGGCGGGCGCTGGGGTTACCTCAGCAGCAGGGGATAGCTCACGTTATGCCTTTGGTATGTTTCTCCCTTTGAATGAAATAATCCCCTTAGTGGACAGGAAATCCCAACCCACAAAATGGAAAAAAAGAATGCACCACAGTGTAGAAAAAGAAAGGGGGAAATATTTTGTTACATTTTTGCATGACCACAAAGACATTTTTTCCCTTTAAACTCCAACTGAACTGAGCCTTTAGAATTGAAAGCTTGAAATTCTTTTTCTTGCTGAAGAGCATTTCTTTTCTCCCATGACTTTGTAACTGAATTGATCCCTAAAATTATTAGATACCATGCAGCTTATCACAAAGTTTCACAGGGAATTTGGCATTAACAGCAACAGTAAAAATTTTTCTCTGATAAGGTGATTAATGCCCCTATCCCACACTCTGTTGTCACTGATAGAATGCACATCCTGAACTCTGTTAAGGTCTTTCAAGGAATGTATATCTCTGGTTTCAATTTCATGGAAAGTCTTAATTTAAACCATAAATATGGACTTGGAATAGGGACCAAACTTTCTCTTGCACTTCATTCAGTGCTTTAGTCACTCAACTAAATTTATTCTCCCTGTTCCAGATTCTCAATCTGACAAGTTCTTCATACCTACTTAACACCCATAGCTATGGCAAATACCAAATAGATACAGGGATTTATCATTTCCCATTGGTTCTTGGAATTTCTGTTAGAGGGAGAAAATACATAAAAATATATGGACTCAGTGATCCAGTGGACATGCTGGTGTCCAGTCTGACACCATCGAGGGAAACAGATGATATACGAGGACTTGGTCTCTTATAGGATTTCTTTGGAGGTATCTACTTCCATCCATTGACTGTGTAAGATCATATAACTTTAGAAATGTTTGGGTTGGAAGATCATCTCGTTCCAAACCCCCTGCCATGCATGGTCAGGGACACCTTCCACTGGACCAGGTTGCTCAGAGTCCCAACCAGCCCAGTCCTGAATACTGGTCTCATCACCTTAATTGTTGCTGTAGCAGCACTCCGTTTGCAAACTGAATTCTTCCAGTAGAATTTTAGGAACATTTTTAAGTGATCAAGTCTTCCATTCACACATATGTACACAGAGAGTTTATCTTCATTAATATTCAGTGATAATACCTCAGGAAATGCAGGACTTGAATGCATTTTTCTTAGGCTGGAGTAGGCATGTCTTATATTATCCACAGTGTAATTTACCAAAGGGCCCAATTTATCTTGCATGCATTCAGTGAGTAGATGATGTTCCTGAGTTCCACATCAGTGCTCCCCAGAACCCAGAATAAATTGTGTGCCATGACTGACTGGAAGATACCACAGGCATAATGATCCATTCTCACATCTTTAGAAGCATTTTGTGCTAGGAATTACAGAAATAACAGTATTTTTGTTTTTACATATGTATTAGTTACTAGGTGAAGAGAGATTTCAAGATATTGAAAAAATTAAAACTATTGGCAGCACATACATGGCCGTGTCAGGATTATCACCTGAAAAACAGGTAAGAAGATAGTTTTCTTTAAGAAGCTAAGCTTATGATTATTCTGACCATTCATATTCAAAATATAAGTGTTTTCTTTATGTTGTTCATAAAACTTGTTTTGCTAAAATAAAATAGACATTTGGGGTTTCTGGCAGACAGCAGTTGCACTTCTTGAGAAATTGAAATGCCATCTTGTGCTTGGAACAAGAACCATATGGATTCTTTCCTCAAATTTAGGTTTATAGGATGAAAAAAATTGCCTTTCAGTCACACCAGATCAGGTCTATCTATATCTTCAGACATACTCTACAGCCACCTTAGTAACTCAGACAGGAACATGACTGACAACCCCCAATAATCAATCAATCAAGAGGATCTATTAACTGACAGCATACTTATGCAAGTGTAATGCTGCATTTATACTTTTTTGATACAGCATATCCACAGACAGCATGATAACAGCACATCAAAAAGAAAGCAGAAAGCAGATCATTGGTTCAACTGAAGAACAAGCAAACCAAGCTGAGAGGATAAATAGTCACAGAGGACAGAAAAACAGTCACAGCCATAAACCTCATATAAGTTAGATGAGAGAAATCCATTCATAATTCCACCCAAGAATTTGCCTGGAAACAAATTAGATGAGGCTCTAAAATACATCCAACGAGAAGTCATCTGTTGCTGAAATCTGGTTTTTTGGCAACTAGTGCCTGTCCCCAGGAAGAGCAGCACAAAAGGGGTGTTCTGCCCATAATCAGTTACAGGCTGAGAATCAGATTTTCCTTCACTGATCACAACTTCTGAAAAGCAGAAGCCAGATTATTAGGAACTTTATAAACCAGAAAATTTCCATTGTTTGTAAGAATACATTATAAAACACATGGAATGTAACTAGCTGAGCATCTCCCACCTACAGAGTAACAAGTGATGCTGACAGCTAGAAATCCATAAAACTAGATATGCATGGGATTTTTGATTGTCAAAATGCTTCTGTATAGACATGAGCTAAGGAGGATAGAGCACCAGGGATATGGTTATAGCTATGGAGCTCCTAATCACTTCCTTTGACTCTTGATAGGGGTAAAAATTGAAAGGGAGAAAAGCTCCACTCTCTTTTGATTAACTCATCTCTTCTCTTGAACTATAATAGCTTAATGGAATTTTAATGGATGTTTTAAATACACTTGTCATACGTACATGTCTGTCACCTTGTCAGCACCTAAGGGGTGCAGGCTGCTGAGGGAGGCTGGCATGCTGTGAACAGAGCCAGTTAAGGATAAGGACCAAGCACGGTGTGAAGAGAACAGGGTGATGCCAAGGAGATGCTCATGTTCAATATTAAACACATGGCATGATGAAAACTGCAAAGGGCTGGACTGCATGACCCAGGGAGACACAATCCTTTGTACTAAAAACTGGAAATTTGAATAAAAATTACCTTGCTTCAGAACAGATGAGAAGACGTCATACAACCATTGGGGCAAACCCACAGCTGTTCCTTACTACACTGCCTCCCTTGAGAGTCCCTGCCCCTTCAACTGTTCTGTTGGTGTTCTGGGAAAACTAAAACTTGCTGCTGGTCCCCATCTGTATCATCTGCTTTGCAGGAATGGAAATGGAAGGGAATGAGCAGGGAGTGACTTGCTTGCCCTAGGCAAAGGCAGTTAATGAGCTACAGAGAAGCCTTTTCTCTTTCCCTTAACCAACCCCAGACTGCCTGGCTTGCCCTGTTGTTCCTGTCATCATAACATCTCAGAGCACTTGAATTGATACTTTTCCTGGTGACAGTTCCAGCAAAGGAGAATTACACATACTTCACTTCGTTCACTCTACTTCTTGCTTATGTAGGTCATCCCTTGTTCTCACTAGATTTTGACTTGAGTCTGAGCAATCTCAATCCTCTATACTTTTTTTCTCAGCCATAGACATGCCTCACATGCCTTGTTAATTCTCATGATTGCCTGTCAGATTTTTGACAGAAAGTTACTTTCTCTGGCCCTTTGAGCTGCTCTCTAACCAGTTATACAGGTATATAACATAATGTGAAGCATTATCATTAATAGCAGTGTACCTCTAGCCTCTGTTGAGTCGAGATTCCAAATGCAAACACTTGGTACTTGTAGGGATGGGGGGCAGCTGGGCAAATGTAAAACTTTACTAACATGTTGGTGTATAACCTTTCCCTCAGCAATGTGAAGACAAATGGGGACATTTGTGTGCCCTAGCTGACTTCTCCATAGCTCTGAATGAAAGCATACAGGAGATCAACAAGCATTCATTCAACAACTTTGAACTCCGTATTGGTAAGCACAGTTCAAACACAAGAGTTAAAATGGGTTTTTCTTCTGCAAGGATGTGACTCCAGGAACATTGCAAGGACATGCACAATTTAGGAGAGTCCAAATACTATATCATCTGGTTTCAAATTGGCTTCAAACAAGGCAAAGTCAGAAATATTAAATATTCCATTTACAAAATATAGGCCTTGATTGTAGGAGTTCAAAGTTTCAGTGAATTGTGAATGGGGAACATAATTAATTTGTCTTTAGTAAGCCTGGTACTAAGAAGGCATAGGTATAACACAGAAAGTGAACAAGACAACCTAGATCCAACCCCAAGACTGATACTCACACAGTCTCTAATTAATCTCCCTGTACAATATTCTTCTTCAGTAAAGGAAAAAAGTAGTTTCTCCTAAACACTGGGAGTAGTATTTCTGTTTTGCACAAAAATTGAATTCCATCTCTGACCTGACCAGTGGCAGCAGCTCTGAATTGCTGCAATGGGTAAGCTATTGTTCTGGATGGAATATCCGCATGGCTAGTAGGGTAGGACATAAAAAAAATGGCCTGAATATATGGCACATAGCAGGGGTAAATATGATGGCTTCTCATGCTGGCTGGATCACTGGCCAAAACAAAAAAGACCACCTGGAAGGGACATCTGCTTTACAGGTAACCCTGTCATAGAAAAACTGAAGTATATTCACCAGTCACAGCATGGAGGGTCACAGCATCACTATCTGATCTGCACTTCCTAACAGTTTTGAATGCAAAACAAGATCTCTGAAGCAACAGGCATCCACACTCAGCAAGTGTGGGTCACATGCAAAGGCTTCACAGTGAATGAATGCAAGAGTATTTAATAATATTTCTATCACCATTTAAAAAAAAATCTTAAAAAAAATCTTAAAAGAATAAAATCCTTTTCCAAAAGATATCTTACACTCTACTAAAATTATTCTTAAATCACTGTTATAGAAAAAAAATTATTGCTTGTCTTTTCATGCAACAATCTTACAAAATGCAGCCTTTCAATAACTTCTCAGAATGTTTTAATATTTTCACTGAAAAGAACATAAGAATGCAATTTCTTGGTTGTATAGCACTAGCAAGGTTGCCCTCAACACTTATAGCTCCAGAAATCTTTCCTGCTATCTGAGAATAAGTTTTCAGGAACTTTGACAATATTGTGCAGAAGACAGATGATACAGAAGTATTGTGATTCCACTGACTTGAGTGTCCCATAAAATAACCCTGTTGATATCACTTTTCAAGTTTTCTAGCATTTCCAGGCTTTTTGGTTTGTTCATTTAATTTCTTTATATATGGAGATATAAAGCTTTCTTAAGCCTGGAGATAAGTCTATCTGAACCAGGCCTCATCTGGTTCTTAAGTGCAAATATGGGTTTTAGTCATTATTGTAGTACAGTTTATCTTATCTATTTTTTTTTCTCTTTTTTCTTTTTTTTTTTTAATTAGGGATTAGCCATGGCTCTGTCGTAGCAGGAGTTATTGGTGCTAAGAAACCCCAGTACGATATCTGGGGCAAAACAGTGAATTTAGCAAGTAGAATGGACAGCACAGGTGTTAGTGACAGAATACAAGTGCCTGAAGAAACGTATCTGATCCTGAAGGACCGGGGATTTGCCTTCGACTACCGGGGAGAAATTTATGTCAAAGGTATCAGTGAACAGGAAGGAAAAATCAAAACATATTTTCTTCTGGGAAGAGTTCAACCAAATCCTCTAATCTTACAACCAAGAAAACTGACTGGACAGTATTCACTAGCAGCTGTCGTATTAGGACTTGTACAGTCTCTTAACAGGCAAAAACAGAAACAAATTCTTAATGAGAACAATAACTCTGGAATCATAAAAGGACATTACAACCGGAGGACTTTGCTCACTCCCGGTGGATCTGAGGCAGCAGCCCAAGCAGAGGGGGCTGACAAAACTGAATTGCCATAATTAGCATTGTTTGTGGGGTTGTTTTTTGTATTTCTTTTATATATAAAAAATAAATATACAAATAAAAAGGGTTTAATTTTTTTTAGAAGGAGTGTGATTTTTTTTTTATTGATGTGATATTTTGATGAGATTCATCTTCCTACATTTTAACCAATGGTCCCAGCATCTCTCCTTAACCAGCTGTGGTTAATCTCTGAATGTCTAGACACAATAGATGTAGGCCACCACTCTGCTGTGTCATCTGCTTGCAGAAAGGGGCAAGAATAAACACCTGACTGGAGGGATTTAGAACATGAATTGTGTAGGGAGTTAATAATAGCAAAAAGAGGAAATATGGTCCATATTTTTCAGGTCAAAGCAGAACAAAAGGAGACTGAGTAAATTATTCCCACCTTTAATTGCTTCCAAGTAGATTTATACAATCTAAGGTAGTTGTCTCGTGCCCTTTTCCCCAATACAGGAAAAACATTGACAATGCAGCTGAAGAGTCTTAAGGTGTGTCATCCACCCAGGTATGAGGGTCTGGAAGACAGAAGAGATTAATCTTGCACTAAACTCAGTGATTCCACTGAGCTCAGTCTTAAAATAGACTAAGGCATCCTCCTCACAGGTGGGTGACTGCACTGTAGATAAATTGTATTTTGGTGTCCACCTTACTTCTTGCACCCAAGGCAGGAGGTCGGGGCTCTCCTGTGGGCACTATGTCATGTGCATCAGTCCTGTTTGGAGGGCTCACACACACTGTGATGTCTTGACTGGCCCACAGACAAACAGGAAATAGAATCACACCTTGAATGAAATGTCTGGAGCCTACAGCTGAATCAATTGTACAGTTAAGAAACTAATCAGATTCTCTGGTGTTGCTTTCCAGAGCTTAGCTCCTAACCCTGTCACCAAAACAAGGGTGTTCTGAGACTGTGAAATGAGTGTGTGTTGAAGTACAGCAGGAGTCAAAACTCTGCTAAGCTCCCACTCAGTTGCCCCAAGATGAGGGAAAGCCAAGACTGAGAAACCCTAAATTAATTGTGTGTCAGCACAGACAGTCCTAGTGAGATGCTACAAGGGCACACCTTGGTGGTACAAACCCTGCATCAAAAGGAGGTTAACTTTCTGGGGACTGGATAATCAACTTCACCTTGGAAAAAGTAAATATATAGCCCAGGTTTGTACATGTGCTCGTGCCATGATTCACACCAGGCTGTAAATTGCATGAATGAACCTCTCATCAAGTGTGTTCTCAAAAGAGCTGGATTTGTTTCAGTAAACACTATCTTTAAAGTAAATCACAGACAGAAGAGCAGAACCTGTAATCAGACAGCAATCCCCAGACAAACCACACTCAAACAGTACAGTGCAGCATAGAGATTCTTTGTAAATACAGACTTGCTTATGGCAGGCAGCTGTTACCTGGCCTTAATAAAAACTTGGGATTCTTAGGAGCACTGCTGCTGGATTAGCCTCATGTTTAGAAGATAGTAAATTTGGCTAGAACCTCCTGACTAATACATTTTAGAAGACTCTACTGTTTACTAACAAAAGAGGTACCAAAACATGGAAGTGTTTAATTGTAATGAGATTAGGTAATATTATATCAGTAAAGTTCCTTATTCTGAAATAGAAAATAAGAAAGATAGACAAGTAAATTCCACAAAAAGTTGTACCACTAAATAGTGGGTCCGAGGAGAGAAAGCAATGAGCAGTCCGAAATATTATACCCAGTGATGTTTCTACCAGTAACTGAGCTCTCATTCCAAATGTATTACTCCTTTTAGTCTCCACAAATATCAGTTTCATATCATGCATGGAAATTCAAACCCTTCAGCTCACCTATGCAAGTGCTGACACTGTAGGAGATGAAGACATGGAAGGGATGACATCTGAAGCATTTAAATTAATTTCAGGATTACAGTTGTATTTCAGGCACTAAGTAAGGAGGCTTTGGTTGATTTTAAACAGTTCATTAACAGCTATCCTATCCTTAACAGCTTTTTTTTATTATGTGCTGGATGAGTTCAGTTGTCCTGGTCCTCTAAATATTTAATTCTGGCTAATAGCCCAGCTGAACTGACTTTCTAATTCTCACCACCTCTGTACTGACAATTTGCTGTGAGTGGAAGTTGTTAACTGGATAACAGGATTGGAAACTGGACTTATGAGGGCAGCATCACTTCTCCTTAATACAGACCCAAATTTCCTGCATCTTATCAGAGACGCAGATGTTTTTCTCTGTTGTTCCTCTCAAAATCCCCATTAGCATAACTACGTTCCCAAGAAAAATCACTGGCTAGGGAAGCCTGAGTCTGTGTTAGAGTTTGCTAATTCAGCTCACTGCTGTTAAATCAGCCCATTGCAATAAACAATTCTTCAGTGAGGAATTTCACTTGCTACTGTAGCAGGTTAATCCCTGAATGAGACTATTTTTCTACATTTGCTGGCTATTTGTCACCCCAGCAACCCCTTTTCATTTGTGACCTTATAGGTTCAGCAATGTTATTTCTCACTGTAGCATCTGTTTTCTGTGGAGCACAGCTATTATTTATGGTCTCACACTGCTTGTTGTACTACATGACTTTACAGTAGCGTTAGGGTATTCAGCTTTCCCTCACAACCATCTTCAGGATTTCTTGTTCATGAATGATAGAATTACTCATACAAG
Organism: Anthoscopus minutus; assembly: GCA_013399455.1. NCBI lineage: Eukaryota > Metazoa > Chordata > Aves > Passeriformes > Paridae > Anthoscopus > Anthoscopus minutus. The sequence goes on along the minus strand of VWYI01025400.1, from coordinate 50,969 downwards.
AAGCACCTATAAAGCCAAACACCTAATAATTAACCCTTGAAACAGGGATGCCTGGGTGAATAAAAGAAAATTGCCTTGATATCATAACACTTCAGCCAAAGCAGATAGCAAATATTGAGAACTTGCATAGATTTTCCCCATCAGGAGAAGAAAGCCTTGCCAAAATTTGACCATACTCTTTGATGTCACCTCATCTCTTTATATAAATGTGCTCTGCACAGAAACAAACAATAGCAGGCTGCTTCTTCGGAAATTTGTACTTCAGTTCCTCCAACAAGCTCCATGTCAGGAGCTCTTAAATGATTTCTAAATAAACAGGCTGGAACCCAAAGCTTTCTTCTCTGAAAAGCAATATACAATCACCTGCATCAAGGGCAGCTTATGCTCTGAAGTACTCCATCATTAAAGCAGATGGAATATTGACAGTCTGGACAACAATTTTGTACAAAAATCACTACTTTGTAGTGCTCCAAGTTCACTTTTGCAACCATCATGCACCATACATTCTAGCAAAAAGTTATACCTGTAGCAAGAATGTTTGTTTGAAGGGCAGTGAAGGAGTTTTTGTGTTAATTAATTTATGCCATTGATAAATTTTTATAATTTATATTTAGAAATTCATGGTTAGGTACAGATGCCAGTCAAGGGATCTATTCTTGGCTCACATTAAGACTCAAACAACTGAGTTTAACTCTACTAAGAACAATGCGATAGGTGTGATGTCATTTAGAATTGTGTGCTAACAAAAAGAGTGATTCAAAAAATAGCTTTTAAACACAGGAGGAAAAAATCACTCACTGTTCTCAGCTTTAATCCATTTTTGATTATTTCACAGTTGTTTTCACATTTGGAAAATCACAGCAATAAAAAATAAAAACAAAAACAACTTATCTACTCCTTTTCTCATCAGCAGAACTTCAGTTGCCTTTCCTGAGAGCCATGGGAGTCAAGGAGTTTATACAAACACCCAGCACAGCAAAGTGCCTGATAGCAAAGTTTCCTGGGGCTGCTCACTGTGGAGCAGCAAGGCAGGGAGCAGAACCTGGCTCCACATCTGACTTGACAAACAGGCAGAAAAATAATCAGAGAAGCAGGAAATAACCACATTAACCATTGCTGGTGGTACATGGTGAGTGTTATAATTGCACAGTCAACTTATTAACCTCCCCATCAATCTTCTGTGCAGTGACACAATTCAGGGTTTGTGGTTTCCCCAGATCTGTGTTTTGCTGGAGGAGGGGAAAAAATATGACAGCAGAACAGCTGGCAGATGGGAGGGAAGGGGTAAAAACTCAATATGCATATCTCCAGGCACTTGAAGCTTACTGCAGTTTTTAAGGAATGCTCTCATTAGCTCTTCCAGAAGAACAAAAAATTTCCATTGTTTACATAACTTTAGTAGATAAGGCCCAATTTTTTTTTTAAATTTTCTTCTTTTCTGTCTATTTACCCCTAAGCTGTTCTATATGTGATAGCTGTCAGAGTTACAGAGCCACACAGAGACTGATTAATTCAGCTCTTTCATGTGAAAACAACAGCTATATGCAGGGCTGTTTAATCTCCTGTAAAATGCCATCTCATCTCCTGACCCAGATCTCTCTCACCTCAAGGTGTTCTGTTCTTCTGGCTGTGAAATATTTCCAGATCACAGAATATGGATATTATGTTAATATCAATATACTGAATATCTCTCTGTTTCACAGTCCATGTACCTCTTAAGGTTCATGAAATCAGTGTCTACTTCAGCCTTGCAATTTTAATTGAAAACAAAAAAGCACCACTGTTGCCACATGGAGACAAAGAAGAAGCAATCTCAGCTGGTTTGCCGAGAATCTAAGGTTCTAAAACAAATTGTATGTGTGAAACGACTTTGCAAAACCCACTCTGGCAGCTGTGACACGGGGTATTCCAAGGGATATTATTACAGCTACAGAATATTAAGTATAATTTTAATTAACACATCAGTTACTAAAATAATAAAAAATACAACATCCTTCTCCTACTCATCATTTCGCACAGAGCCTATTTTGACAGGCTCTCAGTTTTGTAAATTTCTAAAAATCACCAGTTAATTTTTGCTTCAGTTGAGTTATTGTCTCTTTTCGATGTGCCCAGATTCATGCTCTAAAACTCCATCCAGGAGTCAGGACTTACAACCCTGTCTTGGAGTCAGCATATTCTGTATGGATAAGACCAAGTCTTGCATTGGCACCAACCCATTCCCTATGTCCCTGTTCCCAAGAAAGGCAACACCAGAGGCTTGAACAGGCTGGGAGCTTCTCTTTATCACTTTTCCCATCTGAGTGTTGCTGGGAAGAAGATCCTACCTAGCAGGATCTATATCACAACGAGAATCAACACTCTGTCTTTACAGCTCATTCTTCATTAACAGCCTAATAATCTGCAAGTTGTTACACTTGGCAGCTTGGCAGTCCCAGACCTGTTCACTGGATAATGGGACATAGGGAATGCATCCCACATGCCACAGCTGACACTGCAGTGTGCAGTCACCTGCTGTACTCTCCTTTTTCTGGCAATTAACTTGGCAGGACCCATTATCTCTCAGAAAGCACGATAAGGATGTTAGCAGGCAAGTTTACATGGAACTATCTTCAACAACATCCTTTACCATTGCTGGTTTTTTTTGGAGTTTTTTATTGCTTCCTATAGAACAAACAGAAATCCAAGTACTTTTAATTTCCATTTTATTTATCCACTCCAAATTTATTCAGAAATAAAAAATTCACCAAGACTTAAAACTTAATGTAAGCAACAACATTTCCACCTCTCATTCTCTCAGACAAGGCAGGTTGCATGCCCACTGAAGCTTATGGAGCTCCACCATACTTCCCTCCTTCCCTATGCTGTCCTCACCTCTGTGAACTGAAAGTTTCCTGTAAAGTATGTTTGCAAGGCAATCTCAGGCACCAATTCACCTCCTCTTTCTGCTCACATCAATTTCAGAGCTAGAGAACTAGAGCAGAGGTACCTTCATGAACCTGAGAACTATATTAAAAAAAAGGAAAAAAGAAACTCCATGAAAAAAGTTCCAAGTTAGTTAGAGTTTCATGGATAAAAGTCAATATTTTATTTTCAGCTTTAAGGTCACAGTGAGCACAGAGAACACCAGTATCACCCTAACACACAGTTTCACAGGTTTTATTTTCACATTTGATGGTGCTTTAACCTCCAGTCTGTATTCCCATACAGAGCACACTGACATTGGCCAGTCTCAGCTAGGCACAGCAACCCATGCCTTTGGATTCTCTCTTTGGAGCATCTCCTGTCAAACATCCAAAAAATAAAACTTTGATAGTAACTACTCTAATTGGGACTTCTACTTTTCAGACACTTAGCCATACCCTACTATGGATTCTTTGATTAAGAGTCCAAAAACCATCCTCATAGCTCCAAATGATTATCCATCTCTTTTTTAAAACCCATGCTGGAATATATCTAGTGGATGTCAGAAAGTACTGCATCTTAGCATCAATACATTAGGAAGAAGTTGGTTTTGTTCCATGTCCCAAAGGTTAAGAAATTACCAGTAAAGCAATAACAGAAAACTTTCTTAATCTGTTTTTGAACCAGAGACTGGTATCCAACCAGAGTTGCTCCTTTAAGGTAGAAGCCACTACATCGAAACAACAGCCATCATCACCTTTGCTCAAGGCCATAGCTTCAAATTTGGGCACCTGTCTTCTGCCTAAGTCCATTTCAGATGTCAGAATCTTTCAGCCCTGGCTCACAGTTTTGTAACAGTCTTTGCTACTCCAGCAGGACCAGGGCAGTGACCACTCCCCCTGTACTCAGCACAGGTGAGCCTACACTTCAAAACCTGTGCCCAGCCTGGGTCCCTCATAAAAAGAAAGACTTTGAGGTCTTGGAAAGTGTCCAGAGAAGGGCAATGGAGCTGGTGAAAAGTCTGGAGCACAAGTCTGATGAGGAGAAGCTTAGGAAGCAGGGGGGGTTCAACCTGGAGGAAAGGAGGCTCAGACCTTACCTCTCTACAACTCCTTGACAAGAGGCTGTACTCAGGTGGGAGTCACCCTCTTCTCCCAGGTAACAAGAGACAGGACAAGAGGAAATGACCTAAAATTGTTCCAGGGGAGATTAAGATTGGATATCTGGGAAAAAAATTCTTCTTCTAAAGCACAGCCAGGCATTGTAACAAGCTGTCCAGGGAAGTGGTAAAGTCACCACCCCTGGGGATATTTAAAAGAGGTGCAGGCATGGAACTTAGGGTATTGTTTAATGGTGGAGTTGGCAGTGGTGGGTTAATGGTTGGACTTGTTTATCTTAGAGGTCTTTTCCAACCTTAATGATTCTATGATTCTATGATCTTGTGATCCCTAAGACTGTCAAAATGTGTTCATAAAAATTCTGTTGTAGGCCAGTGCCAGAACTAAGTCAAGCTGTGTGGCTTATGGAAATGAAGGCTGCACTGGAGTTAATTGATTTAATTCCAATGTATGAATGTTTTCATGGGCCAAAAATAGTTGTTTCTTGAGACTTCTTTAATCTCATGAAGAAAAGAAGAACAAAAATTATGATGGAGAGCTACACAAAATCAAATTGGAAATAAAGCACATACATCTGACAGCAAATATGCCTAACCACTGGAACAGAACACAATGAAAAACCATGGATCTGTTATCTCCTGAAGAGTTCAAAATCAGATTACAGAGACCTTTGTGGAAATTATGCTTTATTCAAATACAAGTGCCTGAGTCCACTGAGGGGAACAATGTGTTTTCTACAATCTGTGAAATTCCTGCAGACAGGCTGAATATTTCAATATCCATGAATCTGGCATTATCTCTTCACCACTGAGATAAAGAACCAAGAGAGAAAAAGGCAAAATCTTCAGTCCTGAGAAGGTTTCACAGCTCTTGCTAGTGCTGAAGTACTGACTGAAGATGAGAAGGAAACCTTTTCAATTTCATGCATTGATTCAGAGCCTGGAAAAAACATAATTTGTTATATATCTCCCTTTGTGAATGCACTGGAGGCGTTGCAAACCCGTGGCTCAGCTCACTGGCAGACACTCCACCAAGCTATTTAGCTTCCCAATCACTTATATAACTGCTTCATTGATTTTACCAAAAAACTCTGTAGTCAAGCATCAAGAAAGAAACAGAATTACTCCCACAACTGCATTCCAACATTCCCACCCCATTGCTGCTCACTCTGCCATTTTTCCTTCCTCACCCCAGTGCTCAGAGCAATCACTCCCCATTGCAGCTGTTCTAAGCAAGGCTGTAAGACCCACTGGGGAAAGGCATTTGTTTCTTATCCAGGGTTCCTTCACACATGGTTCAGTGAGATGTCAGGAAGTGTTTCTGGTGTTGAGTTGTGTGACCTTCTCTGATTGAGGGCTCGTACTTTCCCTTATAGTGAGAAATGTGGCCTTAACTTAAATAAATGGTTTTCTACAAGAGCAGTTCATTGTCATGATGTGTCCCTGTCATTTTTTATAAAAATATGATATTGCATATATAAGACACCCAACCTGACAAGGCTTCTGTACGCTTATATTCCACATCCAGAAAAGCCTCTTGGGAACAGAAAACACAGGATGCAGTAGAAGAAGAGAGGAAAAGCTACCGCTGAACTTATCTGGAGGGAAGAAAAAGAGGCACATTAGATTCTCATAAAATACCTTCCAAATAGCCCAATTGTCAACTTACAACAACCTGCAATTCATGATGTATTTCTCAAACTTCTCTCAAAGGCTGACATGAAGAATTTTTCCCTTTCCCTACCCAAAATGCACTGTTATCTAGTTCTGACACCAAGATGAGACTAGCTCCTAATTTTTGACTTGGATTAGCAGTTCCCACAAAGTGACAGAGGTGAGGGATTTGTACTGAAAAGTCACAATGGCAAGAGGAACTCTCTGCTGCCCTGAATTATTAATAGTGCCTCACCCCAGAGCACAGCCCAGTCACATTACTCTCTTGTCAGGGGCCTTAGGAGAATGGAGCACAGCTTACAGTGCTCTTCAAGCCTTTTAACAGTGTTTTGAGCCTACACAGCTATTTCACACCAGGGGTAGTGTCAGGGCAGGGCAGATTTCTTAAAGACACAGCATCCAGCTCAAGGGCATTAAATGAGAGTTTCATGAGGGTTATTTTTGGGAAGACATTTTCAATTACATCTAAGCGGAGAGAGATCAGTTTAGTGTCATCAAGCCCCTTAGATGCTGTTAAAAAATAGAATTTTTTAAAATTATATAAGCAAACAATTGCATCTGAAATATCATGCACCATGATTCCTTTCTATTGGCTGTCTTTATGCAGTTTATCCCATAGGTTCTGATGTTCAGTTTTTTCTTAGAATATCTTACACCATCTTAAATGGTGTTTTTGAGGCAGAGAAGCAGCTTCTGCAAGACAACAAGAAAGCACTTTTGCTGGATGCCTGTCATAGGTGTTCTGAAATCATAATGACTCATGGGAAATGACAGCAAGCACAACTCAGAGGTTTGTCAGTCATTTTTTGCTGTGTCCACATAAATGTTTTGAACTGTAATGACCTTTCTTTCTAAAAAGTTTGAAGTTTGAGCTGCAGCATGCTAGACTAACTTGTGTCCATTGTGTCCTTCTAAGGTCGCTCTTCAACTATGTAAGAAGTTCTTTCTTCAGAAACATCTTTATTTACAACTTTTCCTACCTACTCTGTCTTGGATAAGTGAAAAAATTCAAGGTGTGATGGCTTGCAGAGGAACCATGAGCCTTTTTTTTAGATTAATTTGCCTAGAAAACATAAGATTGTATTTCTGCTGCAGATGCTCAATTTTTATTCCTTTGCAGAAACACATAAAACATGAAACAAGAATAATGACACAGCAATTCATTTTGGCACCAGCAGGATGAAATTATTGGCCATAGAGATGAAAAAGATGAAGCAGACACAGCTGACCAAGTTACTAATTTCGATTCCCATAGCAGCAAGTAACCAGGCGTGTTATAAATCCAGACAAAAGGTGCTCTTGTACATACCCTTTGCACAATGCCACCAAAGGAAAGGCAGGGATCTTGTATTCAGAGCAGTGGGCATTGTCTGTGTGCACAGTCTTTTGCCACCTATGCCCCTGTTTTTATTGTCTTGCACTCAAAACATCTAGGGCTGGATAATCTAAATAAATTAGTTTTATGACCCATACAAAAATTAGCATTAATTTCTGATCTCACTTGATTTTAATCTATGACCTAGACCCTGGCAGTCTACCAAGTCCTAAAATTTCTCTCCCAACCTGGGGACAGCTAATCCTTTCCTCAAGAGTACATATACTGCATTTCTTCAAGTATTCATGGAAACTTCTTCCAGCTATGTATTAAGGCTTAATCACTTCAGGTCTCCACTCCTGATGCAAATCTCAGCCACAGACATGTGAATTGGGGGATGAATGAGCCTAAAGTTTCATTGGAACACCAACCAGCTCAACTAAGACCTTTCTTTCCAAGACAAACATCATAAAGTGGCTACTGGTGTCTCAGATCCCCCTGTGAATTCTTCTTCTAATCTGATCTTTGCTGTTGACTTTCCCTCATGATCATCACCCTGCCAGTATTGACAGAACACTCCAGGGACTAATCTTGGCATTCCTCATGTTGAATCTTGTCCTCTTGCTGGACTGTAGCCCCCGAGCATGATGTTCATTACTGTTGTTGCCAAAGCACATTATGGATTGTGAGATCTATTTTCAGAGCAGTCAGATCATAACAGATACCTCTCCTGAGTTATGCTATAGCACTTGGCTGCATGATACCAAGTTTGGTGCTGAAACACTCATATGCACACTTATACGAAATTATTTTAGCACATGAATCTTCCCACACTTGTCATTACCTGAACCCTTGTTAGAGTTAAGTGCAAATTCTTCTATTTTTTGTTTTTCTTGTAAGACAGCTGGTACCATGAGGATCAGCTGAGGTCACTTGGACTGTTCAGCCTGGAAGGGAGGAGACTGAGGGGAGACCTCACTGCAGTTACAGCTTACTCATGAGGGGAAAAGGAGGAGCGACCTTTTATCTATAATGACCAGCGACAGGACCCAAGGGAATGGCCTCAAGCTGTGTCAGAAGAGGTTTAGGTTGCATATTAGGAAAAGATTCTTCACCCAGAGGGTGTTTGGGAACTGGAACAGGCTCCCTTAGGAAGTGGTCACAGCACCAAGCCTAACAGAGCTCAAAAAAAGATTTGGAAGAAGCTCTCAGGCACATGGTGTGACTCTTGGGGTGTCCTGTGCAGGGCCAGGACTTGATGATCCTGATGGGTCCCTTCCAACACAGCATATTCTATAATTCTATGATGAGAATCATGGAAGTTATAAAGACTCACAAGTATAGAAACAGGATGAAAAACTGCATGCAGAACACACTCATGAGCAAATACAGACTCAGTCCTGCTTATCTGAAACAAGCTGTCGCAAAACTGATGTGCTCTTATATCTCGCTTCATTTATAAGTTAATAAATACCAAAATCTATAATATATTGCAGGTGGTGGGGGAAAAATGAAGCAATATAAGCTCCTTTTGGAGGTAGGGTGCTGGAAAAAATCAGAGGAATTCAGTATGGTTGTCTTAAAAAATGGTTCTGGAAAACAATCACATCTGCTGACTGTTGCAGTCTAATTCATCTGCAAATCTGTCATGCTGCACACAGAGGAAAACCACAAGCATTAGAAATCATTCCAGTATTTTCTAAGGGATCCATTTATTGTGTAATCATTGTTTAGGTAGCTATGAACAACTTTCTCTCTTTCTTGTTTTTCTGTGACACCCTTAAATAGTACTCAGTCTTTTACCAGCACAGAATGCTAATGTGTAGAAAGATCTGTTGTTTGCTGTTTTCAATCCTCTACAGTGCACCATTTTTAAAAGGAGCTCTCAACTCATGTGGGCTTCTAATAAACAACTATCAGATGCTCTGCTCATGCTTAACACCCTCTGCCTTGAACAAGGGACGCAGATATATCCAAAAATATAATGCTATTGTATTTATAGCAGAGCCAAAAATTTAGAATGCAAATTAAAGTGCATGGAAATCATCTGACTTTATTCAAAGATCACATCAGTTTCCCAGAAGTACACATAACATCTGAGCTTTTCAGCACTAAGACCCAAACTAACCTTGAGGTTTGGCAGTGAGGCTGGACAAGATGATCTTTAAGGATCCCTTCCAACCCAAACCAATCTGTGACACAATGCTGTGAAAGAGATAGAAATTGAAATGAGAAGCAGGGTGGCAGAAAACAAGTGAACTTTTCTAATCTGATTTCTTCTGGCAATCCCCAATATTTCCTGTGTTTCCCTTCAACCAAGATAAAAGATTTTTTAGTATCTTTGTCCTTACAGCAGCCAGATGTGCTTGGAGTACCTAAATGGAAGTAATACTGAGAATAACAGCCAAGACATCTTCCTGATGCATCTCCATATGCCCTGGGCTTTACAGCATTACAGTCACCAGTGTGTTTATCCCTGTCAATGTCACACAAGATGCTGCAGTAATTAACACCACCATGTTCTAGCTGCACATTACTCCCTACTTAAATGCTTCAAACCAGCTTAATAATATAATGTAACCCACGAAATTCTGGGACTTCTGTTGTCTGATCAGGAGAACATAGCCTGATACCCAATCCAGAAAATCCTGAAAACTCTACCCTGTGCCTTATATTCTCCACAATATTATCTCACCTGAGCAAAATACAAAGAAAATGGCTCATTCATGCTACACTTACTTTTATATGACACCAGATGCTGCTTGATTTGTAATACTCTTGCCAAAACTGGAACCCTGTGTAAAAGGAGTTAGTTATCTCTTCAGTGCTCCTGGAAATGTTATCAGATGCAGGTTCAGGTGCAATTACACTGCGATGAGGGAAAGAATTCAGCAGTGCTTTTGCACTAATACAGGCTCATGTGGGGTACTAACACCTCAGAAAGCTTTGCTGATGGAAGGGGATCTTCCTTGGTTCCCCTCAACTCCATCCCTGCACACAGAGCGAGCACGGTGGGACTTCACAAGCTCCCTGAGTGGTCTCAGATTGCATTAATCACTTCTTGGCTGCTTCTGTATGTGTGTGTGTAATGCTAGCCTTGAACAGTTTGCTACCAAATAAACAAATGGGCTGAATATGGAAGGAAGTGAAGAGCTGTAAGCACCAAAAGGATTTGTCTGATGCTTCTTGTCTTGTTTGTATCAGAGTCAAAACTGCATTTCAGGTTGTTGATCCTAACACAGATCTAAAGAACAGGGTTGTTGCACTTCAGATAACACTGGTTTTAAGGCTGATGTTTTGAACTGACCATACACCTCTATTAAACTTTTTTCTTCCCATAAACAAACCCTTAAAGAAGAGCTCTTGCCTGAGGAGTTTAATCCTCTTAGAGACTCAAAGGAACTCATGGATTTTTGTCTGTTTTCTGTCAGTGTTAGAGGATTTGATTGATTCTTTCATTATTCTTCCAACTCAGAAAAATGGAGAGTGGCATTTTACTTGGAGAGCTGTGCATTGGCTTAAAAAAACACTCCCAGTTAATCCATCTGCTAGAGCTCTGGAGAGCTGAATGGTACTTACTATTTTAGATGTTCAGTCTAACGCAAAAAAGATTTCATTTTCCCTTACTTTAAAATGTTACACTGTGTTCATAGCTGTATCCCACATGGGTTTCATTTTTGGTCTTAACCAGGGCTGGGACAGAGCCTTTCCTGCCCTAGGACAGATCTAGGGTTGATTCTTGCAGCCCTGAAGGGATGAGACCATAAAAAGTCACAGCAGTGGCATGACCCAAAGACCACCCAGAGATGTGGCTCCCTGCTGTCAGGCACATGTTCTAGGGAGGCTTGCACAGCTGCAGGCAGGTCCCAGACCAGACCCAGCCTGCTGCTGCACAGAGCTGCACAAAGTGGAATGCTCTGCACTAAGTGGGATGCACTGCAGTGAATGCTGGACTGTCTCAGTCCACGAGCAGCAGCAAAGGTTCAGTTCAGTGTTCAGGTACAGTGCTCAGTTACCACTTTTAGTTTGAGTCCTTAGTTATCACTTTTAGTTTGAATCTGAAGATGACCTCTCCACTAAGAAAAAATAAATAGGTCAGCTTGCAGTAAAAAATAAAAGGTGGGGACAGAGGCACACAGAGGTAACAACCCTTTTTTAGAGCAACCTTCCAGGCAGCCACATTTGTCTCAATTAAGACAGCAGCTCTGTATGGCCACATCCACCTCAGTGGGGACAGTCCCCTTCTTCATCTGAGCAGCAGGATGGAGCATGTTGGGGCTTCCCTTGGGGCAGGTACTCAGGGTTTGTTTTCAGGCAGACAGGCACATGGTGGAGGGATGACCAGGACTTGCACCCACACCTAGTAGCCCAGGGACACCATTTTATAAGAGGTAGCTTCTCTGCATCCTCAGCCTTGGGTAAACTGTTACAGTTTTGGCTGCACTTGTGGCTTGCTGCAATTCACTTTTCATTCTACTGCATCCACTGAAAGACACCAGCATGGAGGGAGATCCTGCTTGGAATGAAAAAGCTGTGTCCCTGTCCTCTCACCTGCATTCTGATATCACCCAGAGCACACTTTCTGTTAGACACAATATGACTGCAGTGGGAGCAGAAAACACCACAATCCTGAGGACAAAAAATGACTGAGATTTGAGTCCAAATCTAAGCTCTAATGCATCCCTTGGAAAGATGCCTTCACTTTCCTAGGCTAATATTATTTGTTCGGTTGGTTTTTTCCCTCTACTTTCTGTTTGTCACTTATTTGGAAGCTGAAACATTTAAAATGGGGGAAATTCTCCTGTATATTTTATAGGTAGTTAACAACCTGAGGCCCTGGTTGCTTGCAAGGACCAGAGAACACATGAATGAAAACGCTGCACAGAACTACTTTGATTAAACCTCAGTCTGCATTCAGCACAGCCACTGTGGCTCACAGACACTCCCCCAGCAACTGGAACCCGCTATAGCACCCTGACCCCTGCTTGAATAGCTCTGGGTAAAGCTGCCAAAAAACACGCCCCAAACCTCCACTCCTACCCCAACCAGAACTCCTTCATTACTTAGATTGGATTTGGGGATAAAATATCCCAGAGGGAATAGTTTTGTTGCCACCAGGTCATTCTTCAAGTGTCGCCCTTTCCATTTGTGTCAGCGCTTCCTCAGGTGAAGAGTGTTTAAAAAGAGAAAGAGAGATTTGAGATAAAGCACTTAAATTCTGATATAATAGAGCAATTATCACTAAAGATAAAGATGCTGAAGCCCAGGAGACCTTGCTCAGCTGCAGTGTTGTTATCACATGATCAGGGGGCATATTTGAAGGTAACAGCAAATAATTTTATCAAGCTATCAATAGATTGGAAAGCTTCGAGAGCTTTTGAAAAAAACCCAAAAATCTCTTTCTCTCACCAGGTGGCTTCTACAAGCTCTCTTCGTTCCCACACAATGGTATTTTCAGAATCTTATTAAACACAGCGGGAAACTTTAATGCGTAAACGTCCTTGAATGTTTTTGTCTTGGGTTTTATCAACCATTTTCCTTTGCTGCCCTCTTGTGGGAGAACCAAAAAAAACACGCCCATTCAGAACAAAAATAAAAGCCTTCATTCACCAAAATATATCCTGACCTAAATTCACCTAGACTAGAGATAGAACTCTGTGAAAGGAGCCTGTTTTATATCATGCAGTTTCTTCACAGGAGGAGGTTTTCTGTTGCTGCTAGTCTCTGTATGGTAAAACATCTCAATGTCAAATATCTGTGCGGTTAAGCAGCATCATCCAGGAGAGATGAAACCAGCATGAAACAGTTTTCCCTTAGTGAATTGGGCCAAAATAGACATATATACATACATACAATACATATCTATATGTACTGTATCCACAGGTATTATGTAAATAAACATTTAAGCACAAGGCTGGATGGGGAATGGGTCAAGATTAGCGCTGGAGAGAAAATCGCTTTTTGGACAAAAAGTTTATTATGATTCAGCAACGTGCACTTGCAGCCCAGGAAGCCAAATGTGTCCTGGATTGCATCAAGATAAACATGGGCAGCAGCTTGTGTGAGCTGATCCTGCCCCTCCACCCTGCTCTGGTGAGACCCCACCTCAAGTGCTGCATCCAGCTCTGGGGTCCCCAGCACAGGAGGGACACGGACCTGTGGGAGCAAGTCCAGAGGATACCCATGAAGCTGATCACAGGTCTGGAGCACCTCTGCTATGAGAGGAGTTGCTCAGCCTGGAGAAGAGAAGGCTCCAGGTAAAACTTACAGCTCCTTCCAGTACCTAAATGGGAATATGAGAGAGCTGGACTTTTGACCTCGGTTCTGAGGTTCTCAGTGTCACTTGCATTCTGCATTCATCTCACATTGCAGATGACTTTCACTTTTGCAAGTACATTGTTATCCAAGATCTTCCAAGAAGAGATCTGTTCTTCAGGGTAATACAGATTTATCTCTAAAATGAAACTGAAGAAAGGTCATTTTGAGGTTTATATGTTTGTGGGACTGCTTGAGATGATGAATGATGAAGATTATGCAATCCCATGTTTATTATCAGGTAAATATTTTTTTTATTTATGATTATGACAATAAAAAGTACACTTCTCCAGGCAGAGAGTCTTTTTATACAAAATAGGGAAGAGCAGAAAATACTTTAAAAACCCCAGAAGGACCATACATTAGATGCTGTAAGGATTGCTCAAGTCCATAGGAATGACAAAACTCAGAAGCAATTTAAGGATGTCCTGAGGCATCATGAACATAGAGTGTAACCTTATGGTGGTAAATCATAACAATTTACCTGAGTATTTTATAGCCGTGGTAGGTTCCCTTTCACAGAACCAGTTTATTAACATCTTTAATTTCTGGCTAATGGTTCCACATGATGTTTATTTATGAGTAGCCAAATGTTATTATCCAATACAGGGTGGCCCAGAGCAGATAATGTAATCATCTCTAGATGAGCTGCAGCCAAGGCTGCCTCCAGCTTGCTCCACTGTCAAAGAAAATATCCACAGAATGTGTGACATAAACCTGAGAAGCCTGAAGGTCTTTCTGCCATCCCAGTGAAATGGAGCTGTAAAAGCCTGGGGGACTGCAAGGCTCTGTAAGCTCTGCACTGCAGCTAAATGTGGTCTCTCACTAAGGCACTGAAAACAGCATCAGCTCAGACACTTTAAATAGGTTACCTTGAGATTATTTCTGCCTCTTTTTTACTTTCAAATAAAAATTATCTCTTTTGGATGGCAAAGGCTGAATTCCATAATCAGCAGGCAGATACTCACAATTTTAAGAAGTGGCTGACATTTCCAAACTCTGGCAGTTTATACCACCACAAACTCTTCCTATGAGTTTTCAAGAAATCTCTCTTTCCTTGGGCATGCAAAAGCCTTTGGAGTCACCATTAACTGAAGTAGATGAAGGAGCACACCCCTGTAAATCCACCACAAACCTCCTTCAGATACCACTTTGGGTGATGCTGGCATGTACAAGTCAGCCAAGTTAGTTGCTTGAGGGTGCTTAGGGAACTAAATGTCAGCCCTAAAAGAAATGGATTTTGGAGATTATGCCGCCTCCCCTTCCCCCAAAATGATTAATTCATGAAAACAGTGCACTCTTTGCAGTATTTCATAGCTACTTCTAAAGTAAGACCAAACATTAGATTTTATGTAAAACCCTGCTATTCTGAAATGTAGTGAGTTCACCTGAGGGGATGTTTTCAAAGATTCCTGTCAGTACCTTCCTACTTTCAGAGAAGAGCATTACTGAAGGTATTCCTGTTGGACTGTGCTGTATGTCAGTTTTTGGGGTATGTGACTTCCCAAATCCAGAACAACTACAAATGTCAGTGTTAATGTTCTGTGATCATTTGGAGAAATAAAGAACATTCTTTGTGAAATTTGATAAATTACTTTAAAAGTGTTTAAAGGAGGAGACCACAAATGCTAGAAGAGGACATCTGGTAGTTGGAGTGGGAAAGTTCGTCAGCAAGCAATTCATTCATGATGCTGGAACAATGCAGAGCAGCTCCATCTCCCGTAATTTTTCAGGAAGCAATAAAAAATATCTTGTCAAAAGTGGTAAGTGTTGTGAGCCAGAACCTCAGTTCAAGAGGGTGAATCACTGTAATGGAAGGGATTCATCTACTATGAGCTTAGCACTAAAATTTAAAGTGCTCTCACTGGGCTCTGCAAGAGATAATGAAATAGCCAACACTGGGATTTTTTTCCTAGCAAATTATCCCAAAATATTTTTCAGTGGAGATCAGCAACACATCCACAATTCTACAGATGAGATAACTAAAAAACTAAGAGGCAAATAAATTTATTCAAGGTCACATGGCATGCAAGCATATTACATTCTTTGAATTGGACGCCCATACTCAGCCCACTTGATCAAACTGCATAATGTTTGCATTCTCTCAGGCCAAAAATGCTCTATTTGTTCATGTAATGCCTGACATAACTAACTGTGAGTGCCTTTCTAAGGCTGATGAATGCTATCCTGTGTGCAAAACAGTCTGGCAATTCACTAACTCTCTCCACCCATATGAATCCCAAGCTCTTTTTTATCTTCTCTGACCATGTAGCAACGCACAGATGGAGACAGCACTACCTTATGATGGAACCAGGCACCTGTTCTCATCAGTAATTTGCTACAGTAACTACTGTTTTGCTTAAATCACTGATGCTTGTAAACTCATGCACTGCCTGTCATGTATCTCATTAACAAACAGTCCAAATATGAATAACAAATATGAATAAAAATATATATATATGGCTTTGACATGTGGGGAAGGTGTGCAAAGGAAATCAGGACACTGTTCCAAGCTAATGCAAATTTCTGTAAATCACTGATCGGTGTAAATGGGTGTAGCTCTGTTGCATTGATTGATTCTACATTAATTACAATCTGCAGAAATTCTAGCTCATAAGGTATCATTTTCCTTGTGTTCAATTTAAGGAAAAGCTTAACCAATCTTGTTCTCAGAGCATGAAAAACAAACCAACACCTTCAAGTCCTAAATTTCTGCAATCATTTTTCTTATGTCCTCATACAGAATGTGGAAAAATGAGCAAACACAATGTCCAATCACAGTTTTCCACTCTCTGGTTCCACAATAATATTTAACATCCAGAAAACACAACATAAATTATGAGAGAAGGAAGTTATGTCAATTAGTATCTCACCTATTGATTTTCAGTAATGAGCAACCCATTCAGTTCTGTAGCAATTTCTGATTCCCAAACTGTAGTGACAACCCTGTTTATTCACACTTGTGAATTTAGCGCATTATTTTGTCTGAGGCCAACCTCCACCTGGCTACAGCCTCCTTTCAGGCAGTTGTGATAACCTCTCCCCTTTTTCTCCAGGCTAAACTCCCCAGCTGCCTCAGCTGCTCCTCAGACTTGTGCTCCAGACTCTTCACCAGCCCTTTCTCTGGATATGCTCCAGAACCTCAATATCTGTATTTTCATGAGGGAACCAAAACTGGGCACAGGTGTGGCCTCACCAGTGCCAAGAGCAGTCCTGCTGGTCACTCTTTACTGATAACAGCCCAGATGGTGCTGGCATTCTTGGCTCCAGCTGCCCCCTCCCACCCTCTCTGCTGCTCAGCCTGTGTGGGACACCTGCACAGCACTGAACTGTCATGTCAGAAATGCCACAACAGATCCATTTTCCTTCTGCTCTGGAACTCTGCCCTGCCCTGCTTACAACACCTCATTTAGATTTATCAATTTAGCATCTAATATTTTCTTTTTATGTCTATCTATATCTATATCCAATCTATATGTATAATTACTCCATTTTCCTAAATGTCTCTATTTTCTTTGACTTTTCATTGTGCTGACTGTATTGTCCTTTGTACAGTGATATTCAGAATACAGATATTGACACTGCTCAGTTAAATTACATTGCTTTGCCCAGTTTGTTTATGCTGATCAAAGGTTACAGTAATAGCTTGTTGAAAAGTTGCAGTCTTAGAAAGCAGGATAGAAAGGAAGAAAGCATCTGGGCTATCCTCATGATCCAAACCCTGTCACCTCTATCCATAACATTCCCACAGATATATTTCTGTTTCTACATTTTAGCCAGCACAATTAATTTTTAATATTCCTCTACCTACTGCCCAAACAAAAAATCATTTTCACTGGATCATTTTGTTTATTTTCTTCTGTGCCAAACCTAATCTTTTATTTGCTAATAACTCTTGTGCTTTTATCATTGTTACTGATGTTCACATTTCCCTTTAATTCAAAGGTCTAAGAATCCTATTAACAATCAGCCTACTCAGCCTTCTTAGGCTCTCCACTAGCATAGGTGCTAAAAAAGATTGATTCCAACTGTGACCATTAGCCATGACTTCAAAAGTTCTGCAATTCAGTCATTTTTTAGTCTACTTTCCTGCAAAGACATATTGAGTTCATGTTTTGGATAGGAATCCCTTCACACACCATTCTCAAGATCTCCTTTAATTCAAAAGCTGTTTTGGCTTTAAGGAGAGCTGCAGGGGACAAACCTTTGCAGTGTAATTCTGTCAAAAATCAAGTTTTCAAAACATGTCCTGTGCTTTTCTGCATACAGTATGTTTTTTATTCAAGAGCATCCCTGTCACTTTATTTGCAGTTTAAGGGACAATTGCCAGGATCATTTGGCTTCCACCTTCTGCGCCCTATTTTTAAGATTTTCAGAGCTATCAGTTGTCTGATGCTTTCCAAGTTATAGTGTCATTCACCTAAATGAATGTATTTTTTGTCATTTAGACATGTCTCAGCTCAAGGCAAGTGAGAAAAAGATTTTTTTTTTTGATAATACTTGCCTTTTTGATAATCCTTGATGAGGCAGCTGGACCCTGCACCTGCATATTTGAGTGCAAGGGAACTGAAGGCAGCCATGGCTCTGAGAGACAGTATAAATAGCACAGTGGCTCCTTTTCTGATACTGAGAAGCTCTAGAAGATTCCTTAACCCTTGGTGCTTGACAGGTTATCTGTAGATCTCAGAAGTGTGGCACACCTGAGTACCTGAGCAGCTCAGCAATCACTCAGCGTGCTGGCTGGGATAGACTCTCCAGAGACCTTCACTCACCCTCGCTTCATGCCAGGACACCTCAGAGTCAGCCCATTATGAAAAAGTGAGTACAGATTCCAGGCTATTGCTTTCTAGCTATGTCTGCATCACCTGGGCCACAAGGCTGCATGGTAAGAGCTGCACAGACCTGGCAGGTCCAGATCTTCTCCAGCCTGGAGGGTTCAAAATCTCAGCTGAAAGGCCTAATTAGTTTTGGGAAATATTCTTCTATGTTTTTAATTGGCTTTATGCTTAAGGAAATTTAGGCTGCAAGAGATTTAGGCTGTGAGAGATTTAGGTTTTCAGATAGCGGAGAAACTATTTATTCACAGGAATAGAAGGCTGCACAAATATTTGTCCCGTTCTCTGAGAGGGAAAAATTATCTCAAACTTGTAGTTAGATGGTTGAAAAGCAGTAGCACACTTCTACATTTACCACTCTTAGAACAGGAAATGATCTGTGTAATAGACCCATAATTCAGCCACCTGCTTTAATTAGGAAAAATGTAATTAACATTTAAATCACTGCCTTGAGACAGAGGTTTACAGGAAGAATGAAGCACTGGCCAAATTAATAAGATAACGGTATCAAAATGTCCATTTTACATCCAGGAAGTGCTTCCAAACTACCAAACAGTAGCTTCTCACACTCTTGACCAGTTACATTTTATTCTTATGTTAAGAATACTTAGAATACTACTAAGAATGTTGCCACAGGAAACATAAGCAAAAATAATGCTATCCTAAAAGTGTACCAGACATTGTCATCTGCTCAGGACCAGTCCTCAGTAGATTTTCACAAAGGGCTCATCCGGCCCTGAACAAAGTCTATATGTCTCCTCTTTATAGTGAGAGGTGTTTCTACAAAAATTGGCATATTCTCCTTTAGACTTTAGAACACACAAATTCCCATTTGTGCACCTCAGGTTTAAGAACACTGTCTAATGAGATCTAAACTAGCCCACCAAGGATGTATGCTTCACAAGACTGGTACAACACACATTTTCTGGAGAGATACATCAGTAACTGACTGTCCCTGAAGAGAACCTGATTTTATTTTGACAGAAGGCTTCCCCTGGCAGACATAAAAAACATGATTCTCCTGTCAGAACATAGCAAAGAATCCCACATTTAATGCCTGTCTTAGGTTACTTCCCTATCTCATCAAAACCAGCTGGAGCCTTTCTGTCTCTTGAATAAGCCCCAAGAAGATATAAGCAAAAATGATTAAGGTTTAACACTGGTAAATTCAATATAAATAGCAGCATTGGTAGCAATTGACTCCGAGAGTTTTTAACCCTACAAGTAACCAGTTAAAATTAATTCTACTTGAGGACTTCTGGACTTTATGTCAGCCCTTTCATGTCATGATGCAGGTCTGCATGTAAAAACACAAAACCCCCAGAAGCACGGGGTAAGTGGACACAAAAAGCTGCGGGAGGGGAGAGCACAGTGAAAGATTGTCTTGACCAGCTTAGGTGCTCTTGTAGTCAGAGGTGAGCCAGAGGAGTCTGGCTTGTGCCCCAGCTGGCCAAATGTGGGCACCTACCCTGCAGTAATCAAAGTTGTGATGGATGTAATGACAGAAGATAAGATGTTGCTCTGATGAGGGGTTAAACTTTTACCATCTCATATGAAACATATTTTTATCTCTATATAGCTAGCAAAAGAGTAAGTTCTTTACAAACTCCAGCATTTCCCCGCTTCCAGTCAATCACCACTGGCAGATTCATTTCCCATGAAAATGCAAAAAGATTTTCTTGAAATGTTTTATTCCTCATTGTTTCTCAGCTTGTACAAGATGATTTGGCTCAGTAGTTATATTTGCATCGGTTTTTACTGCAATTGAGACATCATTAGCCAAGCTGAGGTAGTGAATTAAAGTGCTTGTTACCAGAATTTAATATCCTGAATTTCATTTTGCATAGAACATAAATTTACATGAAGTTTTCAAGGTGTGCATTTACTGGATAAAGCTACCATTCCTTCACAAGAAAATACATGAGTGTACTACTATAAAAGTGGGGGTTGGAGTGGTAGGAGCAAGGTTTTATTGCTGCAAGTGGTCGCAGTCACTGAAGGGAAACCTGGCCAGGAAAAGAGCGACCTCGTGGTGCAGGACCCTTATAAAGGGGAAGGGGCAGGGCTAAGGGCTGGGCTGAGGGAGTTGTTCTCCAGGGAATGGGTCTCCAGGGAGGAGCAGGGAAAGGAGAAACTGGGGGAAGTTGCAACACAGAAATCTAGGAGAGAGTCTGTATATCCCCCCCAGGACATCGAACTCTATAGTGAGTAGTTACAGCTGTTTCCAGGGCAGGGGGCTTGGAAGATGGCTAAGAGGAGAGAGTTCATGGGATACTACATACTACCTGTGTTTGGTGTGTGGGGAGAGTTTCTGTAATGTTGCATAAGTTGTTGCCTTCATAAAATAATGAGGGGAAAAGTGACTCTCTTTCTTCTGAAGATGTAGCAATGTCAGTCACAGTTATCTTGATTAGATGGCAAGAAGTATAATTGCTGTTTGAGAGTAATGTCTTTGCTGATTGCTGTCTATGTAAATGTGAGGGGTTGATGAAGCACCCTGGCAGCATGGTCTTTAAGCCTCTGCAGCTTTTCTGGAATTCGAAAGAAAATATATGGATGTGACTGGTAAACAATGATATTGAAGCAAGTTATTCAGTTGTCACGATGCACTTCTAGCACCTTACACAAGGTAACCAAACCATTATTAAAAGACAGATTTGTAAATCCCACCCTGCATGGGCTGAGGGAGCAACCCACACCCATTGATTTGTAAGGATTTGACCTTGGATCTTTCTTCTCGGCAAGGGTCAAAACTGACATTGTAAAAGGCCCGAGGGAGCTGTCCAAGGGACAGAGTTTAGAATGCATTTTAGAGGCTGGTCCTGTGAGAAAGGCAACAAACACCTCAGGTACCTCGTGACTTCAACAAATCTTCTATGATCTTTCTCAAATGAGGCTTTTCATACTTTAGGACTCCTAAAGTAATGCAGATGTACCAGTAGACTTCTGTTTTCAGTAAAACTGATGCATGGCCTCAGAAGGACAAAAGTTAAAGGTGAATAAATTTAATTTGGGGGTTCATATCTTGTTGTCAATAAAGAACTACCCTCCTTGGTTTTGCAGGCTGAAATCTCAAAGTCTTCCTTCAACATACTTGTACAGAAAATTTTCCTTTGTTGAGGGTTTGACAGATGTCACAAACTAAAAATCCTCCCATCCCTGGGCATGACCTGATTAACTTTAGTCTGAGGTTATTTTTAAATCTCATTTTACACTGCTTCTTGTCAGTGGTGACAATTCATTATGATAATGAAGGTTAATAGAGAAGAACATTTTCTATCAGCTGTGAGAGATGATCTTTAATTTTCTGTATAGAAGCCTTATAAAAATTTGCATTTTGCTCAAATGGAAGACATCATATTAATAACAATTATAAAAAGAGAGTGTCAGAAGAGAGCTACATTAATATCAATGTCAATATTAGCCAGAGGATTAAACAGAAAATATGGTCAATGAGAAGCAAAGCACAAAGATGATAAATGGTTATGCCTTTAAAAATAAAAACATGGTAGAAATTTATCAGTATCTTCTATAGAAGCCATTAAAGAGTAAGAGAAGGCAGAATGAATTTGGAAGATCTTATATATGAGCACTAATGCCCAGCTCTCTGCAAAGGATGGAGCCAGACCTTCTACCTTGCACTTGTCTTTGCACAGAAGTTGATCTCCCATCCAGGATTCTAGCTCTGATTTGCATTTACATTTCCAACAACAACTTCATATGGCACCTGCTACCCCCAGAATCCAAGATGGTACCTGTGGGGAAATTTACCTCACTTAGATCTAGGTGTTTGTAATACAGACTCCTGTATGGGACCATGGGATGCCTTTGAAAATAGCAGAGATCTGTTAAAGGAGCGTGGGATGAGACTGGAGTGTGGGATGTAATTGGAGTGTGTTTGCTCCTATGGTAGTGCTTGCCAGGCACAGTCTGTGTTAACTTGCTTGTATTTTAGTATTGAGGTCTTTCCAGCTAAATATTTCTGTGATTTTTCTCCAGTGACATAGAGGCAGACAAGTACCCTAAGGTATTTATACTTGGTGGCAATAACAAGTTGTTGCAGTCAATGTAAACACCTTTAACAAAATGAGAAATTAAAATTGGATGGTAATTCTAGCAGTTGATTGCAGGAGTAAAACTTCTGTTGTTTCAGATGAAAGTTAGGATGCTTTATCGTTAGAAACTCATGTAAAACAAATAAAAATAAATGATTTTGGTTTTAAATGGACATTAAATTTTATTAGATAGTTGCAGAGCCCATGGAACAAGATTTCACTAGAGCTTTGACCAAATTAGCTTTCAAATTTGCAGTTTCTTTATTCCCTGAAGGGCTGAATTTTTCATTGCCTCCCTAACATAATTTTCCACATCTCCAACCAACAACTTTAAGAGAAGATACTGCAGCCGGAGGTTTTCCTAATTTTTGCTGCCAGCTCCTACTGATGTTCTACTTTTGGTCAAGAAGCCTTCATCACATGTCATGGCTGTTCCCTCCCTTGTGTTTGGTGGCCTACCTGTCTGACACAGCTATCACCTCTCCTTTGCAGAGAGCACCACCTTACAAATTAAAATGCAGCTTGAGAGTGAATGTCTATATAAATTTCTACTGTGCTTTCAGTTTTTGGTGACTTTCTTTCAGAGAACTTCCTCAGATAGGTCATGCCTTTTCAACTTGCAGAGAACATTACATTATTCTCAACAGATGGATTTTAGCTGAAAATAAAGAATCCTAATTAATAGTAAAAAAAAGGGCTTTAGCTACATACCACTATATAAGATCTTTTTTAATTACTTTTAATTCTGACTTCATGAGATGAGAAGGAACCTCATTTTGTGAGGTCATTTTTGCAACCTGCATGTTCAAAAAGCACAGTTTTCCACTTCGTAGTTATTTTCCACCTACCCCTGTGAAATGTCACATGACAGAAAGAATGCACCAATTTATTTCCTGGGCAGAACAAGACAGGAGAGGCAGGAGCAAAGGAGGATTTGTAATGTATCATGACCACTTCTTCAGAGCACTTTTGAGGGAATTCAGCAAACAACTTCCAGTGCATATTGATGCCTGGAAGAGCTGGAACAGGGGCTGGACAGAGTTAGAGGAATAAAGGGTATTTATTGAGAGGTCAACCCCAGACAGCACCAGTGTTACAAATCAGGCTCTGTCTGGATGGCTCCAAAGATAGAGGCCAAAGGGAGGGGGGGCCAGCCCCAAGACCACACTCCTTTTATATGTTTGGGTCCATTTGCATACAGGAGCTTCATTTGCCTGCCCTCTTCCTTCCACATTGTTTTACTTCAAGTCTGAAGTTTGGAAAAGGTGTCCTTGAGTCCCAGCCAGAGTAGGATTGTTGTGTGTTCATCACCCTGTGAAAGGATCTCAGCACCCTGAACAAAAGCCACACACCATTGCAGAATAGAAAACCCAAAAGCCCAAGGCATCAATATGGCTGAGCCAAAAGATTTGACCAAGTCACAACAATTAAAACTCAGATAAATAATTCAGTAGTGAACTTAACGGGGGGTTTTGCTCTCCAGTTTCACACATGCATTTTTTTTTCCAGAAGCAGCTTTTATGTTGTTTGTTTTTTCTTTCACTCCATTATTATTACACAGCCTTTGGTCATTACAAGGAGGTGAATGTAGAACAATGAAAATTTAGCCATTTCCTCCATCAAAGTGTTCCAGCTTCAGCCAGCCCATCCTCCACAGCAGCCCACCCTTTGCCACCTTATGCAGGTCCCCATAGAGATTTGCAGAGGGGCCTGTTCGTTGTGTTGCCCCAAGCAAAGTGGTGCTCTCACAAATAACCCAGCTACAAATGCTCAGCACAGCTCCAGCACAGTGGGATACATAGGATCACATCCTGTTCCTACTGCCATTTGCTAAGGGAAGCATATAAGGAACACCATATGCAAAATGAAATAAAGTCTGTTACACAGTTATGAGCAATGATTAAAAATTGCAGCTGCAGACATTAAATCTGATTCCCACTGCTAAAAAGCATTCATTATTTGACAGATTCCATATCAAGTCTCTACCATAGCAGCAGATATTCTGCAGCTCATATTCTTTTTGATTCATTGCTGCAAAGCATTGCCACTGAAGATAATGACAATATTATTTTATCAGATTTTTATCAGATACATAATAGAGTCAGACTGAAAGATTGGTAGTATGTCTTAGATGTGACTTGGCTCCACTTCAAGATGAAGAGGCTGACCTGGCATGCAGGCATAGCCAGCCTATGGGGAAGGAAGGAAGGCAGTGCAGAAGGAAGGCAGGAAGGAAGGCAGGAAGGAAGGCAGGAAGGCAGGAAGAAAGGAAGAAAGGAAGAAAGGAAGGAAGTGTGGGCAGAAGTGCAGAAGTGCGGAAGTGCAGAAGTGCGGAAGTGCGGAAGTGCGGAAGTGCGGGAGCGCGGAAGCGCAGAAGC
>VWYI01025400.1:0-26330 GCA_013399455.1 Anthoscopus minutus | reverse complement strand
AGGAAGGAAGGAAGGAAGGAAGGAAGGAAGGAAGCGCGGAAGGAAGGAAGGAAGGAAGGAAGGAAGGAAGGAAGCCTTGTGCAAACTCCATGTGGGTTCTCCAAGGGGAACCACATCTCCCCTTCCCACCTTATCCTCATGTAAGCACCTTGCACTGAGGGGCAATCCCAACAGTCTCCCTTGTATTGGAAAATCACCCACTATCTGACATTACAATTGTAGTACTTTCTTGGCATTTTGAATTGGACACCGCAAGACAACAAACTTGTATATTTATTCATGAAAAACGTTTAAAATTGCTCATTTTGAGGGTTACATAGGAATAATATATTCATTATATCATATGTCTTAAAGTGTTATAAGCATAATAATGAAGTATCCATACCCTGAAATATTCTCGTTAGACACTCTGTGATAAGTAGATCCACTAAATACCTTCTCCCATTTTGCCACATGACTCAGTGTTTGTTACTTTTATATTTTTATATTGAAAATTCATTGTAATTATAAAAATCTATCTCAGTTTCCTTTAATTGTCACTTAACAATCCACAGATAATTGGATTATGGAAATTTTTAATTCCTGAATCTCTTAACTGATAAAGCATAGCTCAGCTTGTTACTAGACAATAGTCCAAATATTGTTTTAATTATTCCATCTGATTAAGCAGCTGCAGCCTTGTAAAGTTTTCTTCACAAGCTGACAAGTGTCTCTGGATATGGCCAATAGTTATTTGAAACAAGATTCCTTCCAAGGAGAGAAAAGCGGGGCAGAGCTTCCCATGGGATCTTTCACAGTATGAGGCAGTGGGCTGTGCCTGCTCTGCTGCATGCAGCTTTAAGACCAGACTTGTAAATAGTCCATACTGTGAGTTTACACCTGAGGTGTGCCCAGGGAAGCATCCCATGACCATGAAGGTTATTCCCTCCACAGCCTGGGGAAGGAAAGCCCAGGATGGGAAATATGTGATAGAAACACCTCTTGCACCAATACCTGCAGGAGAAAAGAATGAGTGGGAGAACCCACAGTCTGCAAACTGGGACAACACAAACTTCCTCACCTGACCTCCCACAGACCCCAATGCCCTGGGGAATCCTGCCCCTTGCCCTGTGCTCTCCTGCATGCTCAATCCACTGCTCCATGCCCAACACTGTATCTCAGGGTGCAGAGCCACTATGAAGGGCACCAGCCTTCTTTCTCTCTATTCCAGCAGTCTGGGGGACAGCAATGGGTGTGGGTTTTCCTTCCCCAAGAGAATTGCGCTGTTCTGGAAATGCAGGGGGAAAAGTACACTGTGTGGAATACCAAACAGAGAGCATTCCCTAGGTAAGAGAGGAATCAGAGACCTTTTAGCAAGTGACTCAAACATTCCAGCATGGAACAAGTGTGTGCCATTGCCTCTTCAGAGATTTGAGGAAAACCTGAGGAGAGAGGTTGCATAGGCACAAAGAGGAGCTTAAATTAAAGATAGCGTAAATAGAAACATGTTTTGTGGCCAAGATTTAAAAATATGGGACAGTAAATAAATGGGCTCTGTAAGTTCCTTTATCTTTTATCTAGCCCTATCAGATTAGTATATTAAATTATTTAGGCTGGATTGATTAACTCTAATTTTCTTTTAAATCCTTTTAAAGTCTTTTGTTGCCTATAGGCTGGCACTACTATTTTGCTTCCCCCTCCCCTCCATATGCACTGCAAGGCATAAAGTTAATATGCTCTTTGCAAAGCACATAATCAGCTAGGTGATATTGAAATGCCTCCAAAAGCCTGAGCAAGTGCAGTGTGCTCAAATCTCTCCAGCAGCAGAAGGACCCTTTAGGGATAAATATTGCATGTGGTGCAGTGGGATTAACTCCATGCCTATTACATTTCACAGGAGGCACACAGCTGAAGATTTCTACACCATGTTAAAAATTTAGGCCTTGATGTTTTAATACTGAACAAAATATTTAATGTGAGAACATCAATTGTTCTTTCTGTGTTGTTCAGCCACTACCAAAAGGGATGGAAACAGTTTATGACCTTTCATATTGCTTCCTTTCACTGATGCTGCTAAAAATGAGGGCACCATTCAGGCAACTTGTGGCACTCAGCCAGGCACAGAAGTGACAATTTTAATTTATTTCATGGTTCATAAATACATATAGAGAGAACATTAACATTCCCACCTTGGCTTTCAACGTCACAAGCACTACAGGAATACGGATTGAAAGGGAGGAAAAAAAGTACCAAGTTATTTCAAAAGTTCTGCAATTTTTACCCCCCACCATGTTTTGGAAGTCCTGGTTGGAGGCAGCTTGGGCCATCCTGAGGAAAATGCAGCTGCCATATAAACAGGATTAAGGATCACCCCTGAACATGGACCCTTCACCACTTGCTGTGTCCCTTTATCTGTTAAATTACTGATATCTGGCCCTGTGTTTCTATTTCACTGTGTATTTGTCATGCTGTGGAAAGAACAACAGTCACAGAATTTTGTCATCTAATTTCACTGTAGGAGTTAATTTAGGCAATCAGTAGGCTGGCTCACACATTATTTGAGCTGGTTTTTATGTGATAAGTATTTAGTACCTGAAAGCTAATCATGGTCTTCCAGGATCTATAGACCTATGCAGATCTGAGGAGCTACCAAAAGTTACAAAGAGAATGAAGAAATACCATTTCACACAAAGGACATAAGACCATCAGATTCAGTAAATAGTGGAAAGATAGAAATGGGAAAAGGGTTGAAACAGTTCTATTGCTAGCTTGTAATGCTGTGGTGTGTTTCACTACTGATTTCCTTCTTCTGGGGCTTGGTGGAGAGAGGAGCCCACACTGGAGCAGGTTTGCTGGCAAGATGTGTGACCCTGTGGGGGACCCTTGCTGGAGCAGCCTGTTCCTGAAGGACTGCACCCCATGGAAGGGATCCACACTGGAGCACTTTGTGAAGAACTGCAGGAGTGTCCCATGGGAGAGACCCCACACTGGAGCAGGGAAGGAGTGTGAGGAGTCCTCCAAAGAAGGAAAGAGCAGCAGAGACAACATGTGATGCAATGACCTCAATCCCCACTCCCTGTCCCCAGGTGCTGCTGGCAGGGAGAGGGTCGAGAAAATAAGTAGAGAAATTGAGCCCAAGGGAGAAGGAAAGACTGGGGGGATAGGGGTGTAAGATTTGGTTCTATTTCTTATTAACCTGATCTGGTGGGTAATGAATTAGACTAATTACCCCAAGTCAGGTTTGTTTTTCCCATGGCAGTAACTGGTCAGTTGTCTCTTCCTGCCCTCTTATCTGCACCCACAAGCCTTTTGCCTTATTTTTCTCTGCCTTGTACATCTGAGGAGGGGAGTGACTGAGCTGCTTTGGTGGGCACCTGGTGTCCAGCCAGGAATAATCCATCACATAAAATACTCCAAAGGAGAAGGAAGAGAGATCAGAATAATTCACAGGCTTCTAAAGGCACAAAAAACAACAAAAGTGAGAAGATCAGATGAAAGCAAAGACGTGTACTACAAGTGGTAGGTTTCAAATATTGCTTAATGCTGCACGTCCCTTTTATACAACTGCATCCCAAGAAAAATCCAAGTTGATACATCATGTATATTAGCTTAGGGTAATGCAACAACATTTTAGCCAGACATCCTGGAAATTTGTCAGCATGGTCTTCTTTCCTGATTAGTGGTAGAAGAACCTCAGAGTCAGGCAGCAGGAAGCAAGCAAGCAAGTAGAGAATAAGTGACAGCCAAGCCTTTAGTGGCAAGAAATCAGGAAAATATGTTGGAAACCTGTGGCTACTATGATATCATCATGCATATGAGTAGACATTATCTTATGAGTTCTTAGATACAGATTAATTTTATCATTTATGTGGCTACAAATAGGAAATGAAAGAAATCATCTGCTGGTGACAGCACCTCTATGTATTTTCTGATTAAATGAAAGAATTATCTATTAAGCAGCGCAGAGAAATGAAAGTCAGACATGAGCAGTGCAGAGAAATGAAAGACAGCCACCTGAGGGTCTTTTCAAAACTCATGCTTAATGATGATTTTGTGACACCCCCAAATCAGC
Source organism: Anthoscopus minutus (assembly GCA_013399455.1). Lineage (NCBI taxonomy): Eukaryota > Metazoa > Chordata > Aves > Passeriformes > Paridae > Anthoscopus > Anthoscopus minutus. The sequence goes on along the minus strand of VWYI01025400.1, from coordinate 22,279 downwards.
TTATCTCTGTGCCTTTTGGATCCTAGCCTACAGAAAGGAGACAACAACATTTTCTTTGCAGAGGCCTCAGGGCCTCTGAAGGCAGCTTTACTGCTATTAATGCAATTGAAAATGGAGATAAACGTCTTCTTTTGCTTTTTCTTTATTTACTATTATCCTGAACTGAGATGGTTTTGCCTGTTCATTTTTTCCCTATTTAATAAGGAACAACTCTATCAGAACCAGTTATCCTTCACCACATGGATTTCTGTAGGAAACATTAAGATCAATTTCAGTTGCATGGCCTAAGGCTGCAATTCCCCAGCACAACTCTCTGCTGTGATATCAACACAGTCCTCCACTTTTTAACTACCTCCTCTCATGGACAGCTTTGTCTGCATGAGCCACTGGTTTCTGAGATACAGGAGCTGTACCCTGAAGGAGCTGCTTGTCTGTCTTAAATTCCATCATCCATCCCAACAGAGTCCCAGGGGACAACTGTGCTGCCCTTAGATCACCAAAGGTCTCCAGCTTCAAAATCATGAACTGAGACCTTGCTGGAGACAGGCACTGAAGCCACCTCTAAGTGTAAGCGAATACCTGATAACCTGCACCCAGAATTCAAGAGGGACAGAGGGAAATGCTGATCATACCTGCCCTGCCCTTGTGTGCTGCTAACTCTGAAGCTGGAGTCTCTTCAGTCAGAAGAGCCACTGAACCTCACTTGCTTGGGGCTTTTCTTAATAATTACCTGTGTTCAGCAGGATAGTTTAGATGACCTACTGAAGTCCATTCTATATTTATAGTCCATGATCATTAGTTTTTAGCCAGGAGAAATGATAGAATGGTAAAGAGTAAAGGTGTAGAATGACCCAAAACCATTCTCAAAGCAACCATTAGTCATAAACAGTGATCTGGAACATATGCAAGCTGAACTCACACAAGATATTACTTAGCACAAGCACAATAAGGTTCATCACAGTGACTGAATTGCACTTTCATAACAAAGAATTGTTTTTAAAAAAGGCAGCTCAGAGTTTCCTGAGGGTAACCAGATAAATGCTGATTCTTTTAAAATAAATGACTGAAGAGATCAAGCCCCATTCCCAACTGTGGAAAGGAAATTCTAATCAGGAAAAGGTCTAAAGTATTTACCTCAGCCTGAGGAACTCATGTTAGGATACTGAGCTGAGTGCTAAGGTATGCATTTGAAAAACAATGATTTTCACCCACTGCAAAGTTTGGGGATTTTTTCTTTTTCCTTTTCTTCAGTTTCCAAGAAACAAAGGCTCCAGAACAGTGTAGGGAGAGTTTGGAGTCTCTCACTAGGGAGAAAGACTAAAGAAGGTTGATAGAGAAGCATGATAAAAATCACAGTGAGAAGATAAATTGATGACAGAATATAAATGCTTCCATGAGGAAAAGATGACCTTTATAAAGATTGTTTAATGTAACAGAAAAGGACAGAATTCAGTCTTTTTTAAAGCTAGGCAAATTCAGACTGGAAATAAAACAACATGTTTTAAAGGATAATTGAGCACGGAAAACTTTTCTTTACAACCCGATAAAATAGCCATCTCCCTTTAAAAGCATCCTCTGTGACACTCTGCCTCTCTGAAAAGATATTTTTTAACTCAGTCATGGGCATTAAACAGAATTGCTGAGTGATAATCTGTGGCCTGGGTGATCCAGGAAGTCAAATCACACTGCAATAATGATGGGTTAAGACAGCACGACCCAATTCTTCCTTGTCCAAACTCCTTGTGTGCTATTATAGCCTCTAAAATTCTTGCACGGATCTAATCTTTTGGTGTTCTCTACATAACCTTTCTAGTAGATGAAGTGTCACTGACCTCTGTGCACAAAATATTTGATTAAATCACAACATCAGAAGGATGTCACTGGTGATACTACACTGAGCCATAGCTCTGTCTCCAGTAGATACATCTCCATGTCTCTTTCAACTTTTTTTGACTTAAAGAGTATTAAGATGTGTCCATTCCTGGAGATATCCTCCAGACCGTTAGACTGCAGTATAAATTCACTATGACTAGCAATTTTTTGTGCATCTTCTGCTTGCTGAAGCAAGGCAAACAAAAAAACAAAGAGATTAAAAAAAAAAAAAAGGTGGTATTTTCTCCAGAAATTTAATTATGTATTTTGTGTTTTAACCTCTTTGACAAGATAATATTTAAAATTTCACTGATAGTCCTCTTGGTTGCTAAGTGACAGTAGAACTGAGGATGAGGAAAATTCAGTTTGCAAGAAGAGCACCCACAGAATACTGGAACAGTGTTCTCAAGATAACACTTGTACTATTACAGTACAACACATGTCAGGGAAAATGATAAGATAAAGAACATCCAAGAAAGGGACTCCCTCAGGAAGGCTGACGGTTTGCAAATTTGAACTGAAACAGTCATTGCTCAAAAAAATAAATATGTTTCAGAGTGAAATCCATGCTGTCATACACAATTGATCCTTCCAGCTCATACAGCAGCCACCTGCAGGGGTCTGATTCAATGGTTTCTTGAGCTTGCTGCCATAACCCAGCCCTGCAAGGAAATGTAGGGTATCAGTGGCTAAATTTATTCCCCAAAAGATTTGACCCCAGTGAAGGTTCAATCAAGGTATTTTATAAGTGGTAGGCTGACATTTCATGATCTCTGGTCTCTGTTCTTGTGGGAAACTTTAGCTTGTCAGATGTTAGCTGGAAAACCAACACAGTGGAGAGGATACAGTCTAGGAGGTTTCTGGAGTGTGTGGAAGGGATCTGATGAGAGTTTATGACCTTCAGAAGAGGTGGGCAACTCAGAAAGAATTCAAAGACGGTAGGTCATGTAGTCAGAAAATTAGAAAGGTGAAAGCTATGCTAGGTCTCAGTCTAAACAATGCTCTGAAAGATAATAAGGTGTTTTATAAATGCATCATCAACAAAAGGATAGTTAAGGAGTATCTCCATACTTTATTGTCTCTGAGGAGGAGGAGGAAAAGGCTGAAGTATTTAATGCCTTCTTTACCTCAGTCTTCAACAGTAAGACTGATATCCTCAGGACAAGCAGCCCCTTGAGCTGGTAGACAGGGATGGGGAGAAGGCAAGACCTCCTGTAATCCAGGAGGAGGTAGCTGGTGACCTGCTGAGCCATTTAGACACTCACAAGTCTATGGGTCTGGCTGGGGTTCACCCAAGAGTACTGAGGGAGCTGGTGGAAGGGCTGGCCATCATTTACCAGCTGTCCTGGCTCACTAGGGAGGTTCCAGTTGGCTGGAAGTCAACAAATGTGACACTTATCTATGAGAACAGCTGGAAGGCAGATCTGGGGAGCTACAGTCCTGTCAGCCAGCCTGAGCTCAGTGCCCAGGAGGCTTATGGAGCAGATCATCTTGAGTGCTGTCATACAGGATAACTGGGGGAATCAGGCCCAAAAAATATGAGTTTAAAAGAAACAGGTCCTTCATGATGTCCTTCTATGATCAGGTGACCCACCACACAGATGAGAGAAAAGCTGTGCATGTAATCTGCCTGAACTCCAGTAAATCCTTTCATGCTGTTTCATGAAAACATGAATGCATGTTTTCACGGCATTCTTCTGTAGAAGCTGGCAGCCCATGGCTTGGTCTGCTGCACTCTGGGCTGGGTTAAAAACTGGCTGGATGGCCAAGCTCAGAGAGGGGTGGTGAATCCAGCTGGCAGATCAGTGGTGTTCCCCAGGGCTCAGCAGTGGGGTAAGTTCTGTTTAATACTCTGTCTGATGATCTGGGTGAGAGGGTCAAGGGTACCTTCAGTCATTTGGCAGATGACACCAAGCTGGGTGAGCATGTTGATCTGCTGGAGTGTAGGAGGGCTCTGCAGTGGCATCTTGACAGGCTGGATCAATGATTTGATGTCACTTGTGTGATATCAAAGAAGATCAAGTGCAAGGTCCTGCCCCTGGGTCACAAGAACCCCTGCAGTGCTCCAGGCTGGGAGCAGAGTGTCTGGAAAACTGTCCAGCAGACCTGGACCTGGGCATGTTGGTTGACAGCAGCTGACCAGAAGCCAGCTGTGCCCATGTCCATGGCAGGTCAATGACACCCTGGTCTGTGCAAGGATAATGTGGCCAGCAGGATCAGGGGAGTGATTGTTCCTTTGTCCCCTTGATTTGATGTGGCACTTGGGCCATGGTCTAGTTGGTATGGTGGTGATGTTAGGTCAAATGTCAGACTTGACCGTCTTAAAGGTCTTTTCCCCTTAATGAAACTATGATCAGTATTTTTATAGTTCCAAGGACTGCTCTGTTTCCACGTGGCTGCCTTAGAAAGGGTTAAGAATTCCTACACTCATCCTTTGGGAATGACTGCAGACATTCTGCATGCACTGTTGAGGTTATACCTAAATCTTTGTTTGCTGATGCCTGTTAACCTAAAAACACCTAAACTTCTCTGGTGCTTATAGTCCTGCATTCAGCCAGCAGCCTTGCTGTAGATTTCAGTCATATGAAAGTGCAATGACCAGCAGAGCAATATCTTAATCTATTTTTTCACATATCCACGTAATCTATTATCCACATAATCTATTTTTTCAGAGCAGTAAAGAGGTGTGTGTATATCTCTAAAAAATAACAGGAAACCCATATCAAAATTTCATGAGGTGAGTCATCTTTACAAATATATATAGAGGAAGGTGTTTTGAAATTTGTTTTTATTTCTCATTATCCTAGACTGATTTTATTGGTAATAAATTAAACTAATTCCCCCCAATCAAGTCTGTTTGTCTATGATGGAACTGGTGAGATTTTTGTTCTTTTTTCTCTCCTTTATCCAGTTGAGGAGGGGAGTGACAGAGCATCTTTGCTGGGCACTTGGTGTCCACCCACCCCAATCACAAATATTAATAATACTTAACTATAATACTTAATTAATTAATATAATACTTAATTAATATTAATACTTTATTTTTCCTTGTAAATATTCTAAAACAACACTTGGGATCTTAAACTAAAAATATGGTGGGTTATATAAACAAGTGACATATCCATTAATCTTAACCATGCAGACTAAGATTACCACTTAAGACTAAGATTAAAAGGTTCTTTACCTTTGTTTCATGTTTAGTTTTTCCAAAATAAGTATATTGTAGGAGTATGGTCTTTATGTTCAACAATATAGCAGAATAAGATCAATTTAGAATTCCAAAGAGTAATTCTGTTTAGTTTATTGTTTTGTTTTTGTCTTGAATCTTCCAGTGAGGTGGAATGACTATATCCCATATGTTTCATTTTACACTTCTATCCTTGTAGCACTTCAGTATTTTCTGTGTTGCTTTGCCCACTTACAGGACTGAGCAGCTGGCCACAGACCCAATATAGGCAGCTGCTAGATGCTCCACTGAGGGAATACCTGTGCCAGGGAGGGTTATTAAACTGATTTACAACCTTCACATGAAGTTGTGAATATCTACTTGTAAAATAAGCATTCTCTTGCTGTTTCAGTCAGTGGATAGACACAGTACTTCTCACATCTCAGACTGGTTCACAGCATGTTATATCTGATTAATTTGCAAATATGGCTTCAGAAGACTAGCTTGGTTCAACCTATTTATTGAGTGAAACTGTAAAAGACCATACTTTATGAACAAGACAAAGATTTTAAAATGTTATAAAGTCCTTTGCTCTTTTTGAAGCTATAAGCAGCCAATTGGAATGAAAACAAATTTTTAAAATGCAGGGTTATATTTCAGTCACTGTTTATTAGTAAATTGCATGTTTTCTGTATCCTGACATAATCTCTATTTGACCATGTAATAAGCAGCTGTACCATTCTACTAAAATATTAGTCATAAAGGCCACCTAAAGGCCTCCCTGTATTTTAGCAGCCATCTGGTTGTTAGAGAAAACCTGGCTCAGAGGGAAAGTAGGGAAAACGCAGAACTCCAGAATAGCTCAGATTTGAGGAGGAGAAAAAAAAATTCTAGGTTAGCAATATAACAACCCACCCAAAACTTCTGGGTGAAATATGAAAAGGTGAAAAATTTATCCAGGCCTAATGCTGAATAGCAAAGCATCTTTGAAATTCATGAAACAGCTTATTATGAACACATAAAACCTTGTGCCAATGGATAGCAAAAAAGATAACAGGAGTAGCTGAGGCAAGATAATGGATGATAACAGGAGTAATTAAGATTCCAAATTTTGAAATAAACTGGGATTTTTACAATCAACTGTGATTTAGCATATCAAACTGCTCATGACAGTCTTAAATTTAGTAGAAGATGAATCCTAGTGGAGGAACAGAGCCAACAATTATTTTAAAACTATAGGATGGTTTTATAAACAGATCTTAATGCTACCTGCTAATATGCATTTTGTTGCTATTCTTCAGCAGTTTCTAGGTTTGGTTAGGAATAAATAACAAGGACTCTCATCATCAAATCAGCCACCAGGCAGGTAGCACTGCCCTACACATCCCTGTAGAACATTTATAAACTGGTAAATGTTGTTACATTCATCCTCTCTCTTCTCTATAAATATGCAAGTGAACATTTGCCTTTGTATACACAGGCTTTTTATTTATGGTGTAACTTCAGATTTGGCCGTGATACCTCAAGGATTCAATATTCTCCAGAAAAAGCTAAAAGTCACTTAATATCCTTAAACTGGGCTTTTTAACAGCTATAGTTCATGTTTTCTCATCTCTAAAACAGTTTTTGAGCAGTTAATAGGATTATTGAGTTGATGTTATGAAAGTATCTGGCAAGAAAATCGCCTCTTTAGATCTTAAGTATTATTTGTATTATTTTTTATGTGAAAAAGGTTTTGGGTGACCTTAAATAGCACTGGCTGTTGGGTATTTTCAGTCATGTTATGTACCATTTCATGGAAATATTTTACCCAGACAAAGATAAAATTTTTACTGGGGGGAATGGAAATTTTAATTTTATTTCTTTGACCTATATTAAAATAAACCTGCAGCTGTTTCTCTAGGGGCTGATAGAGGCCTGACTCAGCCCCCCAAGCTGTTGCATGATCTGTCATCCCTGTGGGACCAGGCAGGAAAAAGGGGCCCCTCACCCTGAGCCCCCTGGACTGTTTAACTTGCCCTTTAATTTCTGACTATAGGAGATAGGATTGAGAACCTGAGGAAATGTTTAGCTGGGATCCTGTGGGCTGAACACAATTCACATGAGCTGAAGGATAGCATCCCTGTAAGGAGAAGGTGATGACCTGGAAAGCACATCTGGGATCCAAGACCAAGCATTCCCTCCATGGATTTAAGGGATGAGAAGGCAAACACCTTTGAGAACTAAGCATTTCTCTGCCCTCATTTTCTCTATCTGTCATTTTATGCTCTCCACATACAGGTTTTGAGGGATAAAAATGAATGTCTATAAATTATTTTGGGCATCTCAGATGAGTAATTTTAACCAGAAGCTGGATTATCACTGGGTAAGGCACAGTATGGTGATGGCAACAAAAAGGGTCATCTTGAGAGATGGTAAAGTTGATATTTTTGTCTCTTTGGTTCTCTTTTCACGTTCATTTTAGAGTAAACTTGGTGATTTTTCTTGGAATGATGAGCTGTCTGCCTGGACACTTGTGTGTAAGCCTAGATGAAACATATGCAGAGTTTTATATAGATCCAGCTTTCCTTCTTTTTAAATAAGTGGGAAACCTCTTGCTGCCTGTGTTAAAAGAAGAAGTGAGGCCTTTGTTCAACTGTTTTGTCTCAAAACTACTTACATTTCACTCCTGAAGATAAATCCAGTACCCTTGCCAGACAGCTTTTTAGAAGACTGCATCAATTAGAAATCCAGGAAGAACAGATTTGTTGCTCTCTTTCTACAGCTAGGCCAGACACTGGCAATGAAAAAAGAAGCTGGCTCAGAACAAGGTGGAAATTCTAAACTTTCAGACTTATCAGTTCTGAAAGTTCCTTGTGAAAATCTGCCTTTTCAGACTTAGTAATATCCAAATGAAAAGTTTCTGTATCTTTAAAGACTTAGAGGTTTGCTTTATCATATTCAGAGCACTCTCTCCTTTTTTTCAAGTGTTGACCTCACTTATTACAGTAGAAATATATAGAAATGTTTGAAGGGTTTTGCCTTATTGTGATGATAGCTAACTGAAACTTCTCTGTGACAAGGTAACCCTCTAAATAGATGAGGAAAAGGCTGTGAATGTTGCCTACCTGGGTTTCAGTAAAGCCTTTGACACTGTTTTCCACAGTATTCTCCTGGAGAAAATGGCTTCCCATGGCTTGGGCAGGTGCACTATTCACTGGACAGTCAGCATCAAAGAGTGGTGGTGAGTGGAGGTAAATCCAGCTGCTGCTCAGTCACCAGTGGTGTTCCCCAGGGCTCAGTATTGCAGGTAATTCTAATTAATATCTTTATCAATAATCTGGATGAGAGGATCAAGGATACTCTCAGTTTGCAGATTAAACCAAGTTGAGTGGGAGTGCTATTGGAGGGTGGGAAGACTGCAGAGGGATCTGGACAGGCTGGATCAATGGGCTGGATCAACTGTATGAGGGTCAACAAGACCAGGTGCCAGGTCCTGCCCTTGGGTTGCAACAACCCCTTGCAGTGCTCCAGGCTGGGGCAGGAGACTGGAAAGCTGCCTAGAAGAAAATGACCTTGGAGTGCTGGTCAGCAGCTGCTGAGCCTGATCCAGTGTGTGCCGAGGTGGCCAAGAATGGCACCTGTGTGCAATAGTGTGGCCAGCAGAACCAAAGCAGTGATTGTCCCCCTGTGCTGGGCACTGGTGAGGAACATCTCAGTGCTGTTCTGGGCCCCTCACTGCAAGAAGGACATTGAGGGGCTGGAGTGTGTCCAGAGCAGGGCCGTGGAGCTAGGGAAGGGAAGGGAGCTGAGGAGCAGCTGAGGGAGCTGGGGGTGTTCAGCCTGGATAAAAGGATGGGATACCTTATCACTCTCTACAACTGCCAGAAAGGAGTCAGGCAAGGGTCAGTTCTTCTCTCAGGTAACAAGAGACAGGATAAGAGGAAATAGCCTCAATTTTCACTGGGGGAGGTTCAGGTTGCATATTAGGACAAATTTCTTCACCTAAGTATTGTCAAGCATTGGAACAGGCTGCCCAGGGAAGTGGCTCTTTCAGCTTCCATGAAGGCATTTAAAAGATTTCTGAGTGTGGTGCTTAAGGACATAGCTGAGTGGCAGACTTAGCAGTGCTAGGTTAACAGTTGGACTTGATGGTCTTTTCCAACCCAATTATTCCATGATCCTATGATAAACATAAATAAAAAAGTCAATACTACACAAGACTAGAACTCATACCATCAAATGCAAATTTTGTTTCTAATTGTACCCATTTCATGTCGAGCAAAATGTGGAAGATGTAAAATAACTGCCAAAGATCAATATAAAAGTTAGCAGGATATATTTGTATGGACTCATACATGTCTTCAGAACTTTGTCTGATTCTGGCTTCTGTTCCTCGTCTGTCATACTCATTCTAGTTCCATCAAATGGGAGAGAAAAAGCCTGAATTAAATGTCAGTTGTTCAGAAAGTCCAGAAACAATATCCTGACAGCTCTCGGCAATTCACTTAATGAGAGACAGCTGCTGGATTTGAAGAGCTAAACAAACTGTCTTTTGATTTGAACTGTTTAGGACAGAGGCACCTTCACCAGGAGCATGAGTCAGACAGATGTACTCCTTAACAATGTCTGCCAGTCACTTACTATGGACCTCAGATCAAAAAGTAATTCTGCCCTAATCCAGAGAAAGTACATCAGATATCTGCTGAATTAAGAAACATATCACATGTTCTGCTTTCCCTCTCAACACACACCTGCAGATACAAACATAGATATGAATCACTAGTTGTTTGTTTTTTTCCATTAAACCAGACTTTTATGTAAAGCAAAATCGCACTTATAAAAGCATTATTTGAGAAAAAAAGTCACCTGGGCTACCTGTGTGTGTTAATATTCAGCATCCCAATTTCTAATGGCTAAAGTGAACATGTGATTAAAAGCAGGGGAAAAAAAACCTGTATAGAACAAACAAACCTCATAACAGTATCACATTGTTTCCACTTTGAGGTCCAGTAGAAAGTCAAGTTTCCAGCTGTGAACTGCAGACCCGTTCCAGACAGCAGCTGGGAGCCTGTACTTGCTCCACACAACTATTCACCACAGGATGAAAGCAAGTGCTTCACTGCTTGGAGGAAGGAGGACTAAATGGCTCTGCTACAAGGTCCACAACTCCAGAATGCAAGTGTCTTGGGATTTTGGATGGCAGAGGAAGATCTATTCATTCTTATTTTAACTGGCACTTCCATCCTGTTTTTATATGTGTCTTGACCCTCTTCTTATCTCTTAGGAACAAATGCAGCACAGGTCTCTCTGCCCAGAAAACCATTGTGCAGGACAGTGATGTTCACTGGTGTTTCTGTCTTCTCGGGGAAGAGAAGCAGAAGAGAAGGACAGAAAGAGAAACCTGTTTAGCATAGGAATGAAACATTTTCCTGTTTTTGCTAGCAAGGGCTGCCTGTGAGAGCAGGGCTGTTTTCAGACCCGTCTGTCTGCAGGCAGGTCCTGCCATCACTAGGGCTCGCAAGAGAGCTGCAGGAGCCAGCCTTGGCTCGCTGCAGGCGCCGCTGCTCCTCCGCTAAGCCCAGGCTGTAAGGCAGCTGCCTGCTCCTGCCTGCTGCCAGGAATGGATGGAAATCTTGGGAGGGCAGGTGCGCAGCAGGAAGCCTTACAGCCCCTGCCACACAATATAGAGGGATGCCCTGCTACCCAAAGGAACCAGGCTCTGCAGGTGCTGCCAGATGTGTGTGTGGAAGTGGATCCTTCAGACCCTGCACAGGTCTCTGCTGCTTGCTGCCCTCCATCTGGTTGTGCTACCCCTGTTCTTGGGCTGTTTATGAGCTCTCAGCAGACAAACACTGGTGTGACATATTTTTTCCAAAATCTCATTCCCATGCAAGCCCTGACAGAGTGAGAAAAATTGTATGTTTAAAAAAACATCATGTTGTTACACTCAAACACCTCTGAACAGTGAAATGCCCTGTCATTATTTCATAATTAATCATATGGCTTCTCCTGGCATGACACCACTGCTGACATCAACCCATTGTGGGTTGTACCTTGACACCAGCACCAGCACTTCACTCCCTCCCACCCCAGCGCCCTTGGAAAGTACTGCTGGGAAGGGGAGCATGATCAGCTACATTTCTGAAGCACATTCAAAGCCATTTCTGTATGCTGTGTCTCCACAGAGCTGGGACAACTTGACATAACTACCGTGCCACATAAACCCTTTCCTAAACAACACAGCTGCTGTCAGAAAACTCCTTGATAGGCACCCATTGACGGATTTTAGAAGTAATTGGTTCATATTTTCACAGGTGCTGAGCTTGTAATCCCAGTCATTTCATTACAGGTGCAATGAAGTAAGAAAGTGCCAAGGCATCACCGAGGTAAAGCAGATCACCTGCTTCTGAACTTGAGGAAAGAAAACAAACAAGTTCTCCTATTTCTACTTAATTAACATCTCATTTGCATTTTGTTATGCAGCGGCTCAGCTGCACTCAAAAAATGTGCAGCTCTGAGATATGGGAGATCCTGAAAACAGCATTTGGGCAAAGATTCCACCTTGCCCATTGTGTGCCCACAGGCTGTGCTAAGCCAAATAACCAATCAGACTGAGAGCCATGTGCTGGGAAGTTTTGTGGTTTAATGGGCATAGCAGTGGCTTTAGAAGGGAAAATGCATTATTTAATACATGATTTATCCCCCTGTACTGAATCCTAAAGTGCCTTCCCTTGTGCAAGGTGAGTGTCTGAGCAATGTTTTGTGCAGGAGTAACCTAATAGAGTGTTATCCCTGTTTTAAGTCTTGGTCCCCCTGTGACTGTCATTCAGATAAGGACATTATCCCTAGGAAATACAGATTTTTGTCATTCCTAAAAATTGCTCATCACATCTGATTTAGTTGAAATTGCCCTTTGGAGGCACACAGATGATTCACTAGTATAAAGTCAGCTGGACCTCAACACTGCCTTAAATAAGGGGGCAAAGCAGCATCCCTTCAGGCCTGTAGAAAGCAAATCTCTTGCTGATGTCAAAGCCTTTATACCAAGGTTTTGCAGCACGAGGATCTTGGGCTCCATTTTAGTTGCCTTATACTGGTCTTCTGAGTGATTACAGGAATGTGTAAGAGCACTTTGGCAGCTGAACCTGTTGGGTGGCATTTGTAGTCCCTCTTAACCTCATTTTCTAGAGGAGGCAAAGAACATAGGAAGAGGCTACAAGAGCTGTAGCTGATAGCTTTTGAAAATAAAAGAGTGGTCTGGAAGAGATGTGGAGAGGCAGAAATCCTCCTGCACTATCCAGGCATCTCTTCATCTGTATGCTGAAATGTGAAGAATGGGAAAATGGATTACTGGGGAATAAGGGTCCTCCAAGGACTGACATCCTGATTTCTGAGGTACCTGTCCAAGCCACACAAAATCCAAGAAGTTTTCAGGTAATATGTGCATTTAGTAAACCAATTTAAGGACTTCGTCAGCTTTCCATTTGTAGGCTACTGGTAGGAACCGTAAATTCCTAATAGAAATGAAAATATGAAACAGTAACAGTTCCACCCCAAGTATATCATTTTATGAAACAGAAGAAAGATACCTCAAAGTGGTTTTGGAGTGACTTTCATCACAGGCTGCTCATACCAGTGAGTCCAAAGGAGGACCACAAAGACTATCAGAAGGCTGGGGCACCTTTCCTGTGAGGAAAGGCTGAGAGAATAGGGTCTATTCAGCCTGCAGAAGAGAAATCTCCAGGGAGCTCTTATTGTGTTCTTTCAGCATCAAAAGCAGCCTACAGGAAAACTGGAGAGGAATTTTTTATAAGGGTGTGTCATGATATGATAAGGGGAGGTTTGCTTTAAACTGAAGGAGGGTAGGTTTAGATTGGATATTAGGAAGAGGTTTTTTATAAGAGGGTAGTGAAAAATTGGGTTTTTCTGTCCGGTTTCCAGAGAGGTGGTAGGTGCCCATCCCTGGAAACATTCAATGTCAAGTCAATGTGCTCTGAGCAACTTGACGTATTTGAAAATGTCCCTGCTCATGGCAAGGGGATTGAACTAAATGACCTTTAAAGGTCCCTTCCAACCCAAACTATTCTATAATTCTATGATTCTATGACTGTTCCACTAAGAGACAGGGTAAAGCAAGGGGTTAAGAATAAAAATCTGGGAGCATAAAAAAGTGAAGGATCATGCTGATGAATCTAAGAGTTTATCCTATAGGTAAAACTATGAGCTTTCATGTTAAGAACTGAGGTGAATCTTGGACAGAAAGTAGGGATGTTTTTGCTCATCTCATTTCTCCTGCTTTCAGGAAAATGGGAATTTGTATATTCATAGAATATAGGCTTGTTTGGTTTGGAAGGGACTTAAAAGTAATCCAGTTCAAACACCTTTTCCATGGGCAAGGACATCGCCCATGAGACATGTTGTTCAGAATCCCATCCAAACTCATCTTTAACACTTCCAAGGATGAGGCATCTACAAATTCTTTAAAAAATAAAAGCCAAAAATCTATGTCTATTTTCTCTCTCTCCTCCTTAAAGAGACAAAAAATCAGTTTGAATTCTCCAGTCCATATGGATTATGAAAGGCTGGTGTTGCTTTTCTGGCTTACAACAATTCTTTGAGTTATTAATTAAAATGATATAAAGCACTTGCAACCTCATATTAATGACACAGTATACGTGCATTTTATCACTTGATTTATTGCAGTCCTGGACACTAGATAGTAATGTTTCTTGACACATTTTTGTCCTTTTACATTTCTGAAGCACTGCTCTATTTTCTCACCCAGTTTTAAACCATGATGAATTTTAACTAGCCATCTTTTTTTGTTTGTATCCCTGTCCAGCACCATCCTCATTCATTACCAGTCAACACCAGGTTCCAGCAGACTTTCAGAAACTACTGGTGCCAATGTCTCATAGCCCTCTACCAGAACTAATTAGTCATCTTGGTGGTCTGTCAAGGTGCCCTCCTTCTATGCACTGTTATTCCCTCCAACAAACTTCCTGTGTGGCAAGCTGGTGTTCAGTCTGTAACGGAGAAAACTCCAGGGAGACCTTACTGCAGCCTTTCAGGGTCTGAAGATGCTACAAGAAAGCTGGGGTTGCATAGTGACAATATAGAGTCATGACAAAGCAACCCCCATAAAGCAAAGCAAGTCTGAATCCATGATGCAGAATGTGGCACTTTTTTTGAGTAATGTACAATCTCTGATCTTTGCTTATGCAAACAGTTGAGGGCAGGTGCAGCTGCTTGTGGGGACAGGCAAGGTTCAGCACATTGATTAAGGATCTGTCAACCCTAGAGCACTGGGGACTTGGTTTCCCAAACAGAAGGCTGGGTCAGAGCATGAAGACAAAATTGCAACCTAAATAACAGAACTGAGTCAGCTCCCACATCTTCATCCATTATGTTCCCTCCAATTATTGGGAAAGGGGGACCAAGCATCACAGTTAAAATTTTCTTCCATGATTCCTGCCCAAACAGGTCTTCTCCACTGACTCCAGAGGAAATCTCATGTTTTCAAGCTCTCCAAAGGTCATCAATTGAATCCTTCAATTCTCATCCTCCCAGTCTGGTTAGCAAATGCAAATGTCTCACCATGCAAAACTCCAAGGGAATTCCTTCAGCAGGGTTGAAGGTTCCAAGTACAAACCATGCTGCCCACCAGTGTAGCAAAAGAGTACATGGAGGATCACTGGGAGGCCACATGGGCTTGCACCATTTTCCTCCTGATTCTGCTGAGACAGTTTGTTCATGTTGGACACAATCAGAGAAACATCTCCACTTAATACATCAGTCAGGCTGCCCATGACTTGACACATCACTCAAAGTGCTTAAATGGGGACCCTCCCCATCACTCATTGCACACAAAACAAAAACCAAAACATTTGCTGGGCAAATGCACAAACTAAAAGCCCTTCCTGTCTTCTTAATCTCTCCCTTCACAAGTTTTATGATAATTTTCAAGTGTTTTTTCTGCATGCATAAATCTATCTTTGTTAAAAAGTAGAACTGACAACACAGAAAGCAACCCTTCTCCCAAGAGAGATAATAATACATGAAAATCTCATTACAAATCAGTTTCATATATAGTATCTAGATCTAGAAATTATAAAAGTATCTCAGCTTACCAGCTGCTATGAATCAATGCAAAGATGTAGTTGACAAGAACTACAGTTACAAGCTGACATTGGAGTTTGTTAGAGGACAGATCTGCTTTTCCAATTTATGCAAGGAAAAGAAGAATGACAAGGGCAGAGAAAGGGAGAAAAAGCATATCACAAAGCCATAATGACCACAAGTCACTGTTCTCTTTAGGTGATCTTTTTGGAAGATAAACACAAGATCAAATATTGCCTAAATGAAAGCAACAGACTGCGTACTTTTTTCACTTCTTATATTTTCTCCGATGTAGTTGAGGGACAAGTTACTGTCCCAAAGTTTGGATTAGAACCTGTAAATTGTGAGCATTCTGCAAGCAATGAGAGAGGCAGTTCTTGGCAGCCCTGACCCCAGATCTGCTGTGATCTGACCCTGGGTTGTCATCTCCTGCAGCGACCTTACTGCCTCCCTGGAGCAGTCCAGTGATCTGCCTGGATAATTTTAGAACATCTGTGGTGACAGTCATCCTTTTCCTAAGGACTGAAAAAAATTTTAAAAAAGGCAAGACAGATTTCATGGTTAGAACAGGCTGAGGGCAGCTGACAGTTCTCAGAAAGAAATGCATTTTCCTCTTCCTGTGATGAAAGGCAACCATGAATTCTCCCATTTCTTCCTCTTGTTGCTAGCAAGGATCATTGCAACACTCAGTTGCAGTCTCTGCTTTTGTCAAAACTTAGTCTGAAGAGATGCTAAAGAATCAAGGACTGATAACCTGAAGGGACCCAGATGGGTGAGATGGAATCTATATGGCCACACTAAGAGTCATATCAGCAGCCTCTAGCCACAGTGTGACAGCCACCACCAAAAAGGAGCAGGATGCCCTTCAACCCCACTCTGTCCTCAGTAAAGTCATCCCTGGCAGAAGCAGAAGAAGTTTGCATTAGCCAAAGAAGTTTGGCATCAGCCAAAGAAGTTTGCACTTGCTTGTTCTTCCACTTCCCATATAAGAAAAAGAAGGCATTTATTAAAATTGGAAAGAGAAAGTTCAAACAGTAAGATTTTCATAGTCCACATGCAATTAAGCTATTTTCTCTGCAAAGCAGCAAGTTCTTGAGGTAATTTGCACAAGAAATTGCTGGCCAGTGTCTTGACGCCCATGTTGCCCTAAACTGACTAAAGAACTTGGAAGAGCCAATTAGCATCTCTTAAAGTATGTTAAAATATTTGTCTATCAGAGACCAGGATGGCAGCTGATAGAGGACAGGGATTATCAGATGACTTCTTGGAACTTAAACATTCCTCTGAAATAGCCAAAATGGCCCTTTTAAGAAATAGCTAGCATTTTATGCAGTCTTTTTTATGAAAGACTGACTAAAAGGACTGAACTACATTTTTCAGCTTCTGATACAGTTTGTCAAACTATTGTGGCAGCCTCATGGGATGTAGCCTGGACTGACACAGAGGCTGGATGGCATAGCTTCAGCCTTGAATATTGTGCAGGCCTGTGGCTTTCTGCTAAGCCACTTTCCTCCTGGGATAGGTGTCAGATGACACAGCAGTGACAGGGTTTAAAAAAAAATTGGTGGAAGTTGGTCCCTGCACTCTGTTGACAGGAGTTATCTATCCCATTGCTATACCAGGACACACATTCAGAAAGAAGAGTTCCTTTTCATCTCCAGCAGCCATCAAGACATTGTGCCCTATATTCTTGCCACACCACTGGGAAGAATGGGAAAACTTAAGTGGAAAAGGGTGTACCAAGGCAGGAAGACTTTTCACTGGCAGTCAGTCCCATCAGAGAGTCAGGTTTCCTCTCACTCAGTCCTGCCTTCTCCAGGCATTTACACCCATTGCTGCTCCCTTCAGTAAATGCTTGTTTAGCCTGGAGCCCAAAACTTACCAGCTTTGCATGAAGACAACCCAACCCTATCCTTTTCACACTCCATCCCTGTGCCACGGCCTTACAGGGAGTAGCCTTAAGCCAATCACTCAATATTTCCCCTAATTTCTAGGTGCAAGAAGAATGTTATCAATCAATTGCCAATTAATTGTAGTTTTAAACAGTCAGGGTCATAATGCTTTCCATTTCAGAGAGTTCAGCGTGAAAGAATAAGCTATTTCCAGAGCTGAAGGCTCTCAGTACTAGTCCCTTGTCTAGAAAGTGCTTACATTTACACCAAAAGTTCTCATTTCTCTGTAGCCTACACTGCCCAGATGCTAATCCCATAAAAAAGGCCACTACCTCAGTTTTTTCAGGTGAAATCTTCAGTCCTTTCCCAACAAAATATGAGCAGATGCATTTGGGGTGTAATTGCATGATACCCACATATTTCCAGAAGACTGTCTTGGACAAGTGCTGCTATTCTAACAGCATTGCCTTCACAAATAAACTAAACAGAGAACATCTTGTTTGCTGTTCCTAGCAGCAGCCAAGAGCTTTATGACTGTCTGTTCTGCCTGAGGGCAGCCCATGCCCAGCACATCTTGGCCGAGCTACTTCAAAATATCTCTTAATTAGTTTGCTGAGGTTCAGGGACAGGTGAGCTTTAACAAGTCTGCTATGACTCAACATACATGAGTGCCAAAAATCTCATTTAACCAGCTATTCCCAAGTAGAAAGTTCAAGGTGATTCTTCTGCAGAAGTTCTGCACTCTTCAGCTACTGTAAAATTTCAGAGCTACCGAAATTAAATTTCAATAACACTTTCAGAAGACTTATGATCTAATGTTAAGAATCCTTACATTATACTGCTAATAAATTTTATTCCTGACTTTATCACCTACTTGTTTATCAAAGAAATCTAATTCACCGTTTCTTCATTGTCCCCATCTGAAAACGAGTTAAATAATTTTAAGTATCTTTATTTTTCAAAGTGCTTTCAAGCTTGGAGACAATTCACCATACAATATTTAAACATTGCTAAGACCTTGGCTTACCTTGAAGAATTGTATTAAGCCAAGGACCTCTTTTGTAGACAATATTGTTGCTGAGAAGGGTCAAAATAGCCACATTTTTTCAAGAAGGCTGCTGGGTAACCTCTCATCTCATAAATTCTGCCTTGTTCAGCTAAAGGGAAGTTAAATAAACACATAAGAGAGACTGCATACAATGAAACGGGGAGTATTTTTGACTGGGTCTGATCACATTTATTCCTTTTGAACTTGGTAGTGTTGCATGCCAGAAAACTTCCATTCATCGTGGCCAATTCAGAGGTTCTCTGGCATTTGAAGTAAATAGCAAAGCAAATGTAAGACAATGTTTAATAAATGGCACACTGACAAGCCTGAATCCATTTTTCTTTGTATAAAGCAATAGTAATTTTCTATTATTTTTCCTAATGTTTTCCTTCCTTTCTGACCCTTGTTTCCCATTGCTGGTTCACAGCAATATAATAATCACTGGGCCAGTTTAAAACTGATCTTTTAAAGCCTTTATAAAGTCTGTATCTTGATGATAAATAGTAATGGAAATATGATCCTTCTTTGTGTTCCATATTGCACATGAAAGAGCTTCCTGGAGGCACTACATGAGGGAGACCATATTTACATCCAAGGAAAATATAAGCCAGAATTGTCTGTGAAGCTCTTTAGCAGTGCAGCACTTAGGTTTGCAAATAGGAGAGTAGCTGTTTATATAAGTGCCTAGGGGGAAGCAAAGTTTGGGGAAGAGGCAATATCTTCTCTCAGACCAGCTGATAAGGTCGGCGAAGGGATGAGCTTCATCAGCTTGCTTAGACCAGGTGCAAATATTGTTTGCTACTACCTAGGCACAGGCATTTAAAACAGACCTGCTGAACTTCACATGCTGAACAGGAGGCTCATGACTGGCTCCTGGCTCACATTATCCCACAGGCAGCATCACAGCCAGGATGTGCCAGCACTCTCTCCATCAGACTTTCCACATCTAACTCTCCCAGTGAACAGGACCATGCAGAATTCATGGCTTCACCAATGTGGGACAGGGGCACAAGCCTATGTCACAGCTGCTGATGTGCCATGAAAATGGAAAACTCTATTTAGAGAAGTCCTGGCTGTGAAAACCTGGCAATGAGTATGAGCCCTGGCAATAAGCAAACAATCATCAAAGGGACTCCTCAATAGGGGAGTGGATTATACAGATCTCGTGCTAAACTTTGAGATGTCTAGCATAGATGAGACTAAATTCACAACTTAGGACCTAACAGAAACAGAATATCTGTAATTTAACTGAGCTTTCACTGTGCTTTTGAAACAGCTATGAGGATCCTTGTATGTGTGGACATATACCAGTATTGTGATTTGCATGGTTAATTATAACAACATGTAACACCAATTAGCTAATTGACAATACAACACATTGAAATAGGCAGTGAGTAAGAGAAGTCAGAGACTTTGTGCTTTGTCATCTTTCTTATGCCTGCTTCATGGCTGGTTTCTGATCAGCTGTACACAAGTGCTGTATTGCTTGTCAGATGGAATAAATAAAACAGAGACATCATAGCAGCACAGATGATCACAGTGAGGAGGGTCAAAGCCCCTGGCCGAAGAAGATCGTGGAGGCTGGCAGAACATACACCACCAGAGGAAGGCGCAGGCCAAGCATCACATAAGCATAGGCCCAGCATATTGTCCCGGGCCCATGGTACAGTGCATAACATCTGGTGCACTTAAAGATTTGGATAATTATGAGGTCTGATAAATGAGTTATGCCTGTGTATAAAGTATCTATGATTTTCCTCAGCTATGTTACACATTGAAGCTTTTGGGGGTTTTTTTATCAGAGCTGCTGGAATCAGTGCTGCTTTGCTGAGGGGCCAAGGAGGTCTGCTTTGGAGCTGACCACTGCAGGAAAACACAGCTCTAAGTAGACTCAGACTGTATCACCCATCAAAATTATCTATGGCTCAGGGAAAGATATAGGGATCTCCTTAAGTAAAGAGAGGCATTAGGAACAACTCAGCTGCTTCATCATTCTCTCCCACCTAAGGAAGGCAGCATGTTGGGACATCCTTTCTCCTTTGATCCATAATTCACCCAAATTCCAGCCTTCTGGGACTAGTGAAAACATTGTCTGATGTACAATGTTTGTACAATGTTTGTTGATAGGATAAGATGATTATGATAAGGAAACTGTGAATTACTCCACCACACCTCAAAATGGTTGGTGAAGATCAGCGGTCCTACCCAAAACACTCCCTGTGTGAGACATTGGCCTGCACAGGACACCTAAATGTGCCATTGCCTCTCAGATTTTTTTTATGGCTTCCAGGCAGATGTCAACTTCGACAAAAGAATGAAAGTGTCCAGCAAAACTTCATCTAACTTTCTGTCCTCTCCAGTAATAATCACCTATCTCAGAATACCAGCAAGCTAGCCACTAATTTCACTGGATTTCCTCTCTGACACTGTTGTCTATTGAAACAAGCTAGGAAGAAAATTCTTTACAATATTAACAACACTTATGCATCACTAGCCAAAATTTTCAGAGTGCTTTGTGAACAAAAATTAATTAATCTGCATAGTGGAAACAAAAGTGATGTGACTTTGACTACTGTCTCCTTAGGTTTCAGGCAAGAGTCTATGACTTGGTTTTGCATAAATTTGTTTCTGGGTCAAGCCTTGCATACTTCACCAGCATTAGCAATAGTTGGAGAAAGGGAAAAATGTGCAAGAATGGGAGAGTGGATTAAAAATTGCTTTCAAAAATTTCCTTGAAATAGAAGCCTTACAAGGGTACCTTCGGAGTTCATGAAAGAGAAATAACATTTTAACAACTTTAGATCAATAGTGTCCACTCATGAAGGAATTTCATCCATACTGTGCTGGAATGGAAAATCTATTATAAAAATCTAGATGTATTCAATTTCAAAACAGATGAAAATTGAAACCCAGATCTTGACCTCAGAGTCAGAAAATCCAAATTCTGATCTAGGCTGTAATGTGACAAATTGCTTAAAAACTTCATATCTCTATATAACTCCTTATGACCCTTCACCTTAAGACCTAAGATGATATCAGTGAATGTTGTTAGTGGACACGAAATGGAAGAGTGGATTAAAATCACAACAGTGAGGTTTGATTTCAGCGAGGCAGAAGATTTTATTTTGGGGTTTGCAACCCTTTTTATAAGGTGCTCTGATATAGATTAACATGATTGGTCAAAGGAACCACCTCTCTGGTCTCACTGGTGGAACAAGAGGAAAACACATTCAGATCAGCTGTGTGGCATTGTTTTGAGAACCAAAGCCTATTTACAAAAAGCAGTCTTTGAAAGAGAGTTTCCTAAAAGATTTTCCCTTGGAAACAGATCAGCCACTGGCAGGCTGAAAGCTCTCTCAGGTTCAGAAAATCATGCCCACAAGTGAAGGTGAATGATGGTGTTTAAATGGTTTTTTGTCTCTCAGAAGAGTGTGACCCCTGAAACTGTTTTGCCTGTAATACTGAACTCCAGAGATGACTACCAAATTTTTGGTTTGGTTTCAGCATAGACACATATTTGGATTTTTTTTTCTAATGTTACTTTGGACTTTCTTTAAAATGAGATCCAAGTAGTCAAGATGTGGAGAGGATTAAGGACTCAGAGGTGAGATGTGGGTGCTGGGCAATGCTGTGCACTATGGGCACGCTACATCTCTGAGGAAAGAGTGAGTGCACTGTATATCATTCGACAAAGATTACTAACTTCTTAATGACTACCATGGAGAAACACTGACATCACTTGTGGCATCTTTGGATGCTTCCTAATTGCCAGCTCATAGTTACAAGCCCACTGTTTTAATTCTCTCTGCTGTAATGCACTACCCCATTCCTTTAATTCTATCAAGGTTTATGCAAATTATTACTTAGATTTGTAAGTTTTTGCTTTTCTCTTTTTCATTTGAATTTCTTCCAGAACCACTTTTTTTTAGACCCAAATCAACAGCTTCACTGGGGTTTTTACAGAGACAGAAGAAGTTGCGTTATCCAAGCCATATCAAAAATGTCTCAAGAAATGGGGCTCTGTAGTTTTTCTCTCTATGGACCAGAGCCAGCTCCTTCCTTGGTGTTTCACCACAGTCATACCATCCTTTTTCAGGGGACATCAGTTCATCCTGACAATGCTTTACATGCATGCAGACAGCATATGCATGAGTGAATTAATTTCATCACTTGATCAGGCATTCATGGAAGTAGAAGACC